>CAUYQU010046390.1:0-23280 GCA_963574635.1 Cheracebus regulus | reverse complement strand
TTTGGATATATACCCAGTAATGGGATTGCTGGGTCGAATGGAATGTCTATTTCCAGGTCCTTGAGGAATCGCCACACTGTCTTCCATAATGGTTGAACTAGTTTACACTCCCACCAACAGTGTAAAAGTGTTCCTATTTCTCTACATCCTCTCCAGCATCTGTTGTCTCTAGATTTTTTAATGATCGCCATTCTAACTGGTGTAAGATGGTATCTCAATGTAGTTTTGATTTGCATTTCGTAGAGACAGTTTTCTGCCTGGAATCCTCACTTCTACCTTTGATTGCCCAGATTTCATACTAAAGTACAAAGAGGAAACTGTTTTTAAAAATTTTTGAAATGATAGCCAGCTGCTACTTAAAGGAAATAACTGAGTGGGACTTCTACTCTTTCTGAAAATGTAGCTGGCTAAATTGCTTCAATTTAAAGGGTACAGACTATGTTACCATTCACTTACTAAAATGGAACATGAGAAGTATTAAACATGATTTCAGTCATATTTAGAAATACAGAAGTTTCTTAAATGAGGTCGTATTTATTAAAAGCACAATACAAAATATCTTGGAATTCAGATTATCTGTTGTGATGTTATCCCCTAACAGATTAGTCGTAAAGAAAAAGTTAAATTGTTTCAGGGGCGGTAACAGAAGAATTTTAAGTAAGGATTATATTAAATACATCTAGTTTGATGCAAACTGAGTTTTATTCAACATCTGAGGCCTCACTATGTTCCTCTAAGTTTTCAACCATTAACAACCCAAACCGGTTGCTTCCCTCGTACCAACACTTGCTGTGTGCAGTGGCTCTCCCTCTGTTCTTAGAACAGCTGATATCCTGTTTCTTCTGTCTTCTTTTTTTCGAATTTGATTTACCTTTTGGTAGGAATATTTCAGCGGGGGCATATGACCTTGTGGCATTGAATAGATGTTCATAAAGTTGCTTAGCCTCAGGACACATGCTTAAGAGACTTTCTACAGAGGTCGATGCTAGCAGTTGTTGGCATAGTCCGTGCACCAGGCTTCCACTGTACAATCTGTTCAAAGGGAGAAAAAAGTATGTTGTTAAGTAATTCAGTGCAACAGGATAATTATCATTAACATAGCTTCAACAGATGCATCTAAACAATCAGAGCGCTTATTGCTCTGTAATATTATTGAAATTACTTAAGAATAATCTGTTCTTTGAAGGAAAGAACTGAGCTGTTATGACAAAGATTCTAAATTACATGATGAATGCTTAGTGGTTTTGCAGCTAGCCCCAGGCTGAGCAGGCATCTTTAACACTTTAAAGAAAAGGAATTTAAAAGGACTCTGATAAACCAAACAGTTCCTCAGAATATGAGAAAATTGAACGGCATCATTTGCAAGATCATTAACTGGGACTAAAAGCCTACTTCCCAAGAAGATGGGATTAATTGGAATCCACAAGTTTAATATATTACTTATGGACAAAGCTGATAAGGCTGGTACTTTATCAATGATGGTTTAGAACCATTATTTAATCAGTGTAAAAATCTCTGTAAAAAGCTTCGGTTATGCTGAGATTCAAGAACAGTCCTGCTGTTTAAATCATTATTAAGAGAGCTGTTTGTTTGGTTTTGCATTTCTTGTTTTGTTTTAAAAGGATTTGTAGTAACTAAAGAGGATCCATTCAAGAATGACCTTAAATTATTAAACAAAAGAAATAATCCACAGGTCAAAGGCCAATTAGTATTATTTGGGTTAGCTCAGATATAAGGCCCAGAGATATATTAACAACACTGCTGCCATCATTTCTTTTTATCATACCCAGCTCAAACTCCACAGACAAACATTATAATTACTAGTGGCACAAAGGCTCAATTCCCTTACTGTCTTTCTTGCCTGGCAAAGCAAACATCCTGTTAAGTTCACTTGGGTGTCTACTCATCATCTCACTTAGAACGAAATCTCCATTAGGGCAAAGATTTTGTTGTCCCTACATGCTAGCACAGGGTAGGCATTTAATAAGTATGTGAATGAATGAGTAAGCAATATGACAGGTGGTAAGAAATGATGTTACAAAATAGAGTAACAGGACTAGAGTGAAGGAGGGTAGACAGTATGTCTCACTAGGGTGGGTTATCAGAAAAAGGCTCTACAAAGTGACATTTAAAGACTGAGAGGAAAGGAGTGAGTTATATCCTACCAAAATTACCTCCCCTCCCCCACATATTAATGTTTTACTTAAAGGAACTGATTTTTAAAAATTGGATTGAATTATGGAAACATTCTTTGGAAATATGGAAATAATTTAATATTTTCCTGGTTCCAGCTCTTCAGCTGGAACAGTGACTCAAAATCAATTACATTAAGATTAGTTTTTTTAAAGTAACTTTGTTGCTTTAAATGTAAGTGAAAGTACTGTATTTACTTTTGTGTGCTTCCATCTGAACTAAAGTTTCCCATGGTGCTTACCGAGTTAGGTCTGGCTCTGGCAGAGGAGTGGACAGCAGCTGGTTGAGATACAGCCCCATCTGGAGACAGGACTGCCACTGACAGAAGACGTGAGCTGTGTCTAAGTCCAGTCTTGTGCCCAGCCGTGTCTGCGCCTTCACTCTTTGGAACTCTTCATACAACATCTTAGCACCATCTTCCTGCAGCTTTTCCTTACCTAAAGAAAGAAAGAACCCAAGGGCAGTGTTTCCAAAAGCACTGTAACAGCTTGTAATTTTCTCCACATATACTACAAATTCCATAAAGAAAAAAAATCAATTTTAAAAACTAAGATGTTTTTCCTTTCTGGCTTCATAAATGCCTTGCTGTATAAATTGAAACACTGATACTGAACTGTCTTTTTAATGATGACCTAACTTTATTCAACTCACCAGAATTTACTTTTTCCCTGAAATAAGATCTCTTCCACCTGACATAAACATGTCTGCATCTGAACTGTCTAAACCCTACATCTGTGTCAATGAAAAATACAAATGACTATTAAATATCATTCTCTTTACTGTTCTCTTTCAACAAAACTCCCATCCTGTAGTGCATTTGTGTTAAAGAAACAACCTGTGTGTTCAAAGTGCATTTTGACCTTTATGTTTTATGGGAGAAGTTGGCAAATAATCAGCCTCTTTTCATAGCAGAAGGTAAGGGGCAAGAAGCAACAATCCTAGGAAATAAGGAATGTTGCTTGTGTTCAGCTGTAAGTTTCTACAGGTTTGTTTGGGCAGTGGTGCACAAAGTAACATCTGGACCAATTTGAAAACAATAAAAAGGAGGCCCACCTTTTACCAACTAGCGAGCAGCAAGGCACTGAGCCTGCCCGGGTACGGGGTCCACGTTTCCTAAAAGAAAAGAAACAGACCCTTGACATGCCCCTGCTGTTGGACTCAGGGAAAACTTAGTAGGCTTGTGCTCAGAGAGTGTTCTTATACAGTATTTATTATTCAATCAGTGGAAATACCCTAAACCTGTGTTCATAAAGCAGCAGTGGGCCATAACTGATTGGTTTTGTGTTAAGTTGGCTGTTGTGTACCAACAGTCCTTCTGACAGCTGCTGTCAAGCTTGAGCCTTAATACTTGGGAAACAGGAGTCCATGCTGTTTCATTCTTTAACTTACTCTTGTAAAATACTAAACTACAGAGTAGCACTATCTAATAAAACTTTCTGCAGTGCTGTCTAATACAGTAGGCTAGCCTATAGCCATATGTGACTACCTGACACTTGAAGTGTGGCTAGTGTGACTGAGAAGCTGAATTTTTAATTTAAATGGAATTTAACTTGAGCCATGTGTGGCTAGTAGCTACCATTAGATAGTATAGTACTATTCTAGAGTTTAATTATTATACATGTTTGTACAGTATTATAGGATTCATAATCTTTAAAGAGGATATTCCATTAGAGTATTAAAGTGTCCCAGTGCTTCAGCATTTACTTCACCTGGTATTATATGCAGATGAACTTGCCTCAGTGTATTTCTCTAGTAGGAAGAGAAATTACTGGCCGGGCGCGGAGGCTTACGCCTGTAATCCCAGCACTTTTGGAGGCTGAGGCAGTTGGATCACAAGGTCAGGAGTTCAAGACCAGCCTGACCAAGATGGTAAAACCCCATCTCTACTAAAAATACAAAAATTAGCTGGGTGTGGTGGCGGGCGCCTGTAATCCCAACTACTTGGGAGGCTGAGGCAGGAGAATCGCTTGAACCCAAGTGGCAGCGGTTGCAATGAGCCGAGATTACACCACTGCACTTCAGCCTGGACGACAGAGTGAGACTCTGTCTTGAAAAAAAGGGAGAAATTACTATTTCTGCCATCACTACTTACATACTAATTGAAACTTAGAGAAAAAGGAACAAAAAGATGTATAAGCAAGAATGTCTGCAGTGGTTGTAGGTATTTAGAAGTTTCACTTCTGGGCAAGTTTCTTGTGATGACATTGCTGCTGTGCTAATAATGGGATAGGGAACATGGAATACAAAATGCAACTGGCAAAATACACTGTGACACTTCACAAGTTAAAGCAGTAGGTGCCACAAAACAGATGGGAGTTGGCGGTATCCCAACACATCTCACTGCTGTACACTTAGATTCAAGCCCTCCAGCACTCAGCCTGGCACATAAAGTGTTAAAAAATATTTACCAATGAATGAATGATATATTGGTGCCTCCACTTCTAAGTTCTGATATAATTAATGGAAGTAAATAATACAAGAATACTTTTTTATTTGTGTAAACTCTTGAGTAAACAGTTTGCAAGCAACATGCAACAATATACTCCTGGAATTTCCAGTTACCTACCAGGGCTGTTGATTATGGTAATCAAGGGCCCCACTAGCATTGCCAGCAGTAAGGACTGCAGATGATGTAGCTTTGTTTTGCTCTCCCTGTGCTGCAACCAGTAGCAACTGACAGCAATGGGTAGCTTCAATGAAGCAGGGATTGGCTCCAGGATGGTCTGTTTCACCTTCAGGGTTTCTAACAGAAGCATCTGCCGCCTCCTCAAGGAGAGCTGAAAATACACACCAAGCATCCTGCAAGTTACCTTGGGAAATGTCTTTTTTCCCTCCATAGCATGAAGAGATTTAATGCAGATGAAACTTCTATGTCAGCTGTTAAAACTTACACTCAAAACATTTAGAACATTACTAAGATGCTTTATAAACATGGTTGGTTGAATGGGTGTACTGCCTACTCCTACGCAACCTTTACTTATGTCATTCCATCCTCTTTGTATACACTGGTGAGCATCTTCAGTGCACGTGTCACCTGGGAAGCTTGTTAAAAATTCAGTCCTCAGGCTCTACTCCATAAATTTTGATCGACTAATCTGAAGGAGAGCCCAGGAATATACATTTTAACCAGCAGCCCCAGAAGGGACCTTACAGGTCACACATTCATATGACTGTTAAAAGGGCATCTTCTGGGGGACTTTACTTTGAGAAAAAAAAAAAGTTGTATTTCTAGTGTCTGCACACAGCCAGAAACTGCTTTCTGGAAAGACGAGATGGGTATATTCCTCAGCATGTAACATCTAGTTAGTAGGAAGTATGGGTGACAGCTGAGACTAGAGATGTTAACCTGAAACAAAACATATCATAAATGACAAAATAATTTTATCATAATGCATGAAAACTTTAAATAGTATGATTACTTCTAAATACTGCTTTTAGTAATATTGTGATAAAAATTTTAAAATTAGAAATACACAAAGTGCTTTATAGTATAACCAGTCACCCCTACTGGAAGTAGTTTTAACTACTTAAAATAGAAACTGAACTCTAGGAGTCTTGATGTGTCACCCAGGCTGGAGTGCACTGGTGTGATCTTGGCTCACTGCAACCTCCCCCTCCCAGGTTCAAACGATTCTCCTGCCTCAGCCTCCTGAGTAGCTGAGATTACAGGCATGGGCCACCACGCCTGGCTAATTTTTGCATTTTTAATAGAGCTGGGGTTTCACCATGTTGGTCAGGCTGGTCTCAAACTTCTGACCTCATGATCCACCTGCCTCAGCCTCCCAAAGTCCTGGGATTACAGGTGTGAGCCATCGCACCCAATCCGGAAACTGAACTCTTAAACTGGTTTTTAAAATGCACTAAGTAGAGCTAAGAAAATACACCAATTCTTTTCTGATATATAATATTTAAATTACTGAATTATAGAACCAAGTTACAACTTTTTATAAACAACACAGTCTGGGCTTTGACTTCAGAGATGTTCTGCCCTGCACTAACCCTATGGCCTTGGTTGAAAGGTTTCCAACCTTTTCTACAGTCTTATCTGTAAAATGGTCATTATAACGACTTGCACAAGATGTTTCATCAAACCTACCAGTCCTCAGTCCCTTCCAAAAGGGGAAGTACTCAGTTTACAGTCCTTAAAATTAGTTAGGTTTTATCCC
The DNA here is from genome assembly GCA_963574635.1 of Cheracebus regulus. NCBI lineage: Eukaryota > Metazoa > Chordata > Mammalia > Primates > Pitheciidae > Cheracebus > Cheracebus regulus. The sequence goes on along the minus strand of CAUYQU010046390.1, from coordinate 16,921 downwards.
ATGTGACAACTCCTTTGCTTCTTCCCCAGGGGGAGTGAAAGCACAAGCCTGCTGAAGCAGCTGCCCAGAGAGGCAGAGATGCCCAGAGAGACTGGTCTTGGCTGCCTCACTCCCTAAGAATGATGCATTTCTGTGTCTCCTTACGATTATCTTCCTATTGGTTAACTTGAATGGTGCTCTGTCCATTGCCACTAACATAACCAAAACGAAACCCTATCCTATGTGGTTATCGTGGGAATTAAATGAGAGACTGTATAAAGTTTCTATTAACAACAGCTGCCTAAAGCAGATAAAGTGTTACAACATGATGTTAAAAACAAAATGGATAGGTAGTATCACAAAGTTTCTATACTTGTACCTGCATTTGTGTTTGGAATCACATTATTACCTGGTACATTCATAATTTTCATGGGCTAATTAGAACCATTAGCATTGAGTTAAATTCAGAATTGATTTGTTTATGCCAAGAGAAAGCTGGGTGATAGCACAGCACAGAGAGTGAACTAAAACTTCACCCTATTTTGAATCCAGGTAAATGATGAGAACACTTAAGTCATCTCCACTTAGCAAGGAATATAAGCAGCTTGCTAAACTCATTGATTCGGTTGGATTTCCATATGGGGGGAAAAGTGTCCTGATCCCTATTTCATACCATACGCATACACAAAAAATCAATTCTAGATAAGTTATAGATCTAAATGCTAAATGTGAATGGCAAAAAAACATTTTCATGACCCTGGAGTAGGCAATTTCTTAAGCAGTTCACAAAAGTGGTAACCATAAATAAAAATTTAAATTAGAGTATATTAAGAACGTCTGTTCATCAAAACATACTAAAGAGTGAATAAACAATGGAAGAGACTATTCACAATGTTATTTGACAAAGGACCCATATATGGTAATAAAAATGAGCAAAAAACTGTACAGAAACTTCACCTAACAGAGTATCAAATGGCCAGTGAACACATGGAAATGGAGAATTGGAAAGAACCCAAATACTCATAAGCTGTACAATGGAAAGAAAAATGCTCATAAGTGTATAATGGTAATATATCAAAATAGAATAATGTTACAGCAACGGGACATGAACGATCAGCTACTCACAGCAATGTGATTGAATCTCATGGAATAAAAGCCAGATGAAAGAATTCATTTCTAAAGTAAAAATTCAGCTAAAACTATTCTGTGTTGTTAAACATCAGGATAGTGATTGTAGGGAGTTGCAGACACTAGGGTAAGCTCCTGGGGTGGTGATAATGATTCATCTGGATGCTCTTTGCATGGATATATGGACCTTGCCAGAATGTATCAAGCTGTACAATTATTTGTGCACTTTACTATGTTTATACACAAGGAAGCATGAATTGCAAAGGAACAAGACGAAACTTTAGGGGTTATGGATACATTCATTATTTTAACTGTAGGATGACTTAACAGAGATAGACATGTCAAAACTCATCAAAGTGCACACTTTATGTGCACTTCACTGTACATTACTTATTTTCTCAGTAAAGCCATTAAAAAGTTTTTTTTTAAATCCTTTCCAACAGCACCATTTATGTTTGAGTTTTAGAAATGTAACTTAAGCAAAACATTAAGAATAGCTAGTTTGAATTTTTTTGGTGTGGGTAAAATATTAGTAAATCTGTTTGAGAATTAGACCTATGCTTCACTTTCTAGTTTTGTACCCCTGGAAATGTGCTAAAGATAGATTGTCAGTTGTGTTACCAAGAATTATAAAAATGACTTATAAAATTGCATTTAAGCTTAAACTATATATAAATGAACTATAAACACCTGATGGGGACACCATATCTTGGGGACACCATGTCTTGGGGCTCCCCTGAGTGTAGTGTGCTGTAAGTAGGATGTCCTTTGCAGGGACCTAGCTGTGTTTATGGAATTATTATAAGAAAGACTGGATCCTACAGAGAAGGAGGTTTTTAAGCCAGTGAAACCTTTTTTTTCTCCTTTTATAACGGATATATAATTCATATGTCATAAAAGTCATCCTTTTAAAGTATACAATTTAGTGGGTTTAGTGTATATATATATATATTTTAGAGACTGTTTTGCTCAACAGACAGCACAATCATAGCTCATATCCAGGGCTGACCTCCTGGGCTCAAGCAATCCTCCCATCTCAGCCTCTTTAGTAACTGGGACTATGGGCCTGCACCACCGTGCCTGGCTAATTTTTTTGTTTTTTTGTAGAGACAGAGTATTGTGTTGCCCAGGGTGGTCTTGAACTACTAGCCTCAAGTGATCCTCCTACCTTGGCCTCCCAAAGTGCTGGGCTTACAGGCATGAGCCACTGTGCCTTGGTTTAGTATATTTATAAACTTGTGCAGCCATCACTAATTCCAAAACATTTTCTTCACCGTCCCTGCAAAGAAACCCTGGGGGTTTAACAGTCAATCCTCAATGCCAAGAAGGCTCTTGCACTCATTCCCTATGAAGTTCATCTCCTGCCTGAGATGTGACTGATGGGGAGGCTAAGAGGCTAGTTCCTGGTCAACTGTTTAGGCCAGGGATTCGCACTACTGACATTTTGGGCTAGAGATCCTTTGTTATGGAGCACTTTCCTGTGTACTGTAAGACTTACAGATTGTAAAATTTAGCATCTTTGGCCTCTCCCCACTAGATACCAAGAGCAACCACTACCCCTTCTACTCTCTAGGTAGTGACAACAAAAATGTCTCCAGGCATTGCCAAATGTCCTCTGGGGGACAGAATCACCAGTGGTGGTAAACCTTTGGTGTAGACTGATAACGGGGCTGGGAGAACTCTGACAGAAAAGGAAGGCCTGACTTAAACCTGCTGAGAAGCTGTGGTTGCTGTCCTACATCCTTGAGTAGACTGGTGCCACGTGTGGCCTGTGAGTCTTATGAGACTGAATATTTCAATGGATCTAAGGAAACCCCCTAATGGGCACTGCAATTTTTTTTAAAGTTATCTGTATTTAATTTGTAAATCTAGTTCTTTTATCAGCATAGTTTTATATCTATTTGTAATTTTAAATATATGTAATATAAAAAGACAACATTGGGAGCCATCAGAATTTTTTTCTCCATGAAAAGGTGACTGGTCTGAGTGTTACTCAGGTTTAAGCAACACTGAGTTAGGCTAAGAGTCATGTTTTCAGTATCAAACTAAGCAAATAACCATAATGACACAAAAATCTATTTTTAAAAAGGTCTTCATTAATAAAAGTTAAAAAATTAGACCTTAGTATCAGTACTAACCTTATTTGAACTCTGATATAGTCTGAGATGTTATGCCTATGACTAGTGTCTAGACACACTTGTTTTTTTTGCAGTTCAGAATTTCCTTTTTTTTTTCCAGCCATGTAACCCCATGCTAGTATTAATATAGCAGTAATAACAATATAGTAGTAATAACTGTGAAGTTAACACAGACTACTGAAGTACAGTGGAAATGGTGGATTTAGAGCTAACAGAGCTGGGTTTGAGTCCTAGCACTGACACTCTTGGGCTAAGAGATTACCTAGTTCACTCAAGTTCTTGATTTCTTAACTAGGAAATGACGGCAAGACAGCACTGAACCTCATCAGTTTGTTACAGTAAGAGAGAGAATATACAGGACAGCACTTTGTAACCTGTAAATGCTTCACAAAAATTTCATTAGTATTACAAATACTTACCTCAGTCAATTTGCTTAAGTCAGAATGATCTTTGGGCAGTTCTACTGCATCAACGATTGAGGTTTTGATATTTTTATTAATCCTTTCCACTTCACTGAAAGCTAGAGGCCGAGAAGACAATGCATTCCCGGATGTCTTTTCCAGATGTGGTGAAGCATTTAAAAGAAGCCCATAGATGATTTGCCTGATGGGCTGAGATATTTTGTGGGCATTTGGTCGCTGCATGTTTTCCACCTGTGTGTGAAGAATGGTCCGTTTTAAAACCAAAGCATCACTGATGAAAGGCGATAGCTGGCCTTTAGCTAAAGCCATTAGTACCCATTCTGGTAAACCAAGATTCAACGCATCTGGACAGACATAAGTACCATACTGGAAGAAGTCCTGCAGCTTCACCTGGGACTGCTGGTATTCTTCCATGGAACAGCAGAGAAGTTCCTTAACATTTTCTTGATCCTTTTTTGGGAGGTATTTCAGAACATTATCTAGTGCTTCGGTAGGGTTGGCAAAATGAGACAACCAGTTCAGAAGTCCCAGGACTCGGTGGTGTCTCCTCCCTTTAGAACTGCTGGCTCCAAGAGGAAGACATGCTTTACTTAAGAATGTCTCCATGATAGGTAGATTAATATGGTCGTTTCCACATAGCACCGCAAAGAGAGGTAATAGAGCTTTATTCATATTGCTGAAGTGATGGCAGAATGCATCAAGGGAAAAGCATTTGGCAGGGATATAGTTTTGTGTGCCCTTAATAGTGTTCATATTTCTCCACTGAAAGCTATTCAATGGGCAAAACCCAGTTTTCAAGTCAAAAATGCAGAAGTCACTATCTGACGATAACACAGGGCAATTCCAATGGTTAGCAAGTGTCATGATGTCCTGATCTGCTTCTGAAAAGCACTGGACAAAAGGTACCTGCAGCTTGATCAACACCTGTATGAATACTTCCCGGATGAGTAAGGGACACACACAGCCACTCCCACCAACAGAAAGGGAATGGGCCATCTGGATCTTCTCTCTAGCTCTGTCCTTTATAGTTGTAAGCTTTTTATCTGAAACGTCACATCCTCCATCTAATATAACGTATGGGCATATATTACAAGCAAACAGTGATTCAAAAAAGTTTTGTACAACATCTGCAAAGGAATCATAGTCCCCTCCACACCGGAGCTCCAAGTTCGAAGTGAAGCAAAGACGGTGGAAAAGAGCATAGCCATCAATGACAATTTTTGTGTCCCGCAACTTCAAACCAGTGAAGAATTCATTACTATGATCTTCCACAAAACTCATTAGTCCTCGGATACCCATGATGACAGTCTAAAGAATTAATCACCTGTTTAAAACAACAGAAAGCATTTTCAATTGATGCTGGTTATGGGGCACCAAGTCATTGCTTCCAGCACCACTAAATCAACAGCAAATGTTATGAAGTGCTCTTTAGATATAGAAGATAGATGTCAGTATCCATGAATTCTTACCTAGATCCTCAAGCAATGTTAGCTGTGTGCCTTTTCACTCTCCTTTGCTTTCTGTCACAAGGCACAAACTCAGTGGTTTCATGGGTTGTGATCTTTGGATGGTGACAGAGGCTGCTGCTAATTCCAAAGAAAAATCAGTTAAAGTCCATTACTGACACAGCAATATAGAAGTTCTGTGGACATTTATTCTGAAGTAGACAATAGCCAACATCTTACAACAGTTTTGTGGGGTCAAAGTAAAAAGTCCTAAGCTATAAAAATGATATGATTATTCATTTCAAAATTACAAAGCATTTTTGGACTTCAGTGAAGTAAGGTGTGTAGGACCTATCATAGGGATCAAGATTTTCTTTTTTATTGACAGTCAGTCACGGACCTTCTTTCAGGCTTTGGGCTTGTGGGCCCTTCTTAATTGGCATAGTTTTTTGGTATAAGGAAAACTGCTTCGTGCCTCTAGGAACCCCTCTATCCAGTTACACCCCTAACCACGGCTCTTTTCATCATCTTATTTTGCATATTGGCCCAGTTACTCTTCTTTCTCTGGCTAACTTAACTCACAGGTTCAGTATTGATGGTTTTTCTTTTGGTGCCTCGGGCTTCAATATGGTGCAGCACGGTACTATTACTTAAAATCATGACATTTTCTCAGTCATGGACTTTTTGCAATAATTTTGATTTTTAGAGATAGTGCATTAAAACGTATCTTGATTATTGAATTTTATTGGCATCCATTTACATTTTACAATTACCTCACCCTAGTCCCAGCCCTGTCAATATCTCAGAACCTTATCCTGTATAGTACTTATTTATTTTTTTGCAAGACAGTCTTGTAAAGCGTTCGTAAGCAGAGACCCTGTCAACGTGTTCTATGCAAATTACAGGGCCTTGCACACAGTTCAACAAATGCTAGCTGCATAGGGGAAAGGTGGGCAAAAGGTTTGACCTAAGTCTTCAAACACAGGCCTTCATACACCGTGCCACCTCGGCCCTCACAACCCGCCGCCCGGACCTGCAGCAGAGCCCACCTGCTCTGTCCTCCCAGAGAAGTAGCTCCTCCATCCGAAGCCCGCTGGAGCCCAGCGAGGACTCGTTGTTGCATGTGAGAGTCCAAGCCCAAGAGCGGGAACCAGAAGTCTCTTAGTGTGACGTCTTGGGAAGTACAGTGCCGTGAAGCCAGTGGCGCCAGACTGCGCCAAGGAGCAGGTGCTGTTGGGTCCGGAGGCGCTAAGTAGCTAAAGAGGGTTGGGGCATATGATCCGAAATGTCTGCTGTCAGACTAGAAAAGCTTGGCCTGCCGGTCCTTCTCTGCTTTCTCCGTCTCACTTTCTCCACTTCCGCATTGTTGCCGCCTCACCCCGACTTCCCAGTATGCCCCGCGCCGTCTCCCTGGCGACGGTGCCAAACAGCTGTAGCTCGCGGTGTCTGGCGCTCGGTGGGTGCGGTTGCCCCTAGTTGAGGCCTGCCGGATTACCAGCAACGCTTGGTCTGGCCCCGGGCGCCGCCGCTCCTCCGACCACAACAGGGAAAGGTAAAGAGAACGGCATTCTCCAGGGCTCGCCAGGCTTCCCTGCGAGGGGGAAGGTGATGGTTTCAAGCTTCCCAGGCTGGGTTCCGAGTCTCTAGGACTCCATGGCTGCGATCTCCTCCCTTTCCTGGACGCCTTATCTCCGGATCTACTCCAGTCAAAGTGCTCCTCAATAAACGTTAATGCGCTTTGCGAAAATGCAAATGTTTAAAAAGGTGAAGAAGCAAGGAATTGTTCGTTTTACCTTAAGATTAAGGTTTATCTTTAAAGTTAGATTTCGACTTGAGCAGAACCTGGTGACAAATTGTCTTCCTTTTATTACATGGGAGGATAACTACTGGTTTTCAACTTGTGATAACTACTCCCCCTTTGGTTGCCTTTTGCCCCCAACCAGTGTTTCACCGAGAAGGGGTAGTTTGCATAAGGTGGTAACTTTCTCCAAGTTCCCATCTACCTTTCTTAACCAACATTTTTTCCCTCCTTTGGACGTCAGTTAATCTGCTGGATACTTAGTTGCCCTAACAAGGTTTATTAAACACCTAGTATATGCCAGGCATTATGCCAGGCATTGGGGATGCAGAGATAAAGAAGATGTGTTCGCAGTGCCCAAGTTCATTCACAAACCTCGAGGGGGATGGTATTGTTAAGTGAACAGATAGTTCTAGAATCTAGACAGTGCGACACATTCTTGGGTAGGTCTATGGTTGCACAAAGGAGACTAATGGAATGGATGGCCTAAACGTGGACTGGGATAGGAAGCGCAGGGCTGAGTCTGGGAGGTTGGGCCGAGGGAACCTAGTTGCAGAGTGTTCTGCAGCCTGGATCAGACTGCTTAAGCGCTGCTGGGTTTAGATTCTCCTTTACAAACAGGAGCCGCTGGAAGTGAACTTCTCATAACTATTCTGTCCGTCCCTAATTCTGTCCTTCCCTAAAGGGAACCTTAATCTCATCTTTAAAATGAGAATTACTGAGTGACCCAAAGGACCCTTTTCAGTTGGAAAGGCTGATTTGAACAGCTTAGTATGGCCAGATGGCATCACTTTTATAACAGTGAAGGAGAAACAAACAAAAGTTACATTGAGAGACCTGTTCTCTGGTTGTTTTTTCAACAGATTTTACTAACATGTCTTTGGAAGCGGGGGGAAAAAAGCTGGTAACTAATCTCACTGGTATCAGTTTTAACTTAACTGATTAATACATTTTTAAGAAGGAAAATGTTGTAAATGAGCATTTAAGTTCTATTTTGAGAGTTTTTGTGGTTAATTGCTCTCATAGTTTTTGTGGTTTACTGACACCACCATGTAAAGCCCATTGGCCGTCCTTAAAAACAATAGATTTTTGTCTCCTAGCTTTGGAATTGTTGAATATGAAAACCTAACTCCAATGTCTAGACAATTTTCAATTTAAAATTGTATTTCTATATAGATTTTTTAAAAAGCACACTTTTCATGGTAACTAACAAAACATTTAACATCCTGATGAAATAAAAGTGACTTTACTTTGTACCTACTCTTATGAAATAGTCCTGCCTCTCATAACTGCCACATCTCATAGCTTCCTGAGGAATTACAGATTATCTGTAACATTTACATTCCACTGACATTAAATGCAATTTTAGGTTTGAATTGAATTTGTAGCTCTTCCTGTTTTTAATCTAACTTCAGAAACTAGGTCAGAATTTGCTAAGCATGGGAAAAAATTCACTCTGAATCATTTTCCCTCTTTGCAACTGTTCTAATAAATGCAAAAACTGGTTTAACATCTACAGAAAAAAAAAGAAATCTAAAGGAAACAGCATCTGAATTCCTGATTTAATCCTAACTCTTTGTAAACCAAAGTAGCCGTAAGGTGGGAAGAGGGCATTGCAAAAAGGTTGATGCAGATATATGGATTTAAGGAAGTGATAATGTTCTTTTATTTTGATTCTTTTTTAAGTAGGTGGGGAGTATAAATCTTAAATAAATGAAGAGATTATTGATTGTAAAACAGATATACATCCCAGAAATTTGTAGAAAGGTGGCTATAATTCAGTTCTGCCAAATTTCAATGTACAAAGGGAGGCTCTTCCTGTGAAAGACTACCTTCGACTAGAATTTGTGGTATCTCTACCTTTTAACATTTTGGTTTCAGGTCATTAACCAGTTGATGTCATTCAGTCAGTCTGCTGGTCAAGGTGCAGACATCACTGTCAAAACTTACACTTTTTCTTAGGAATCATCTAGCATCCTTTGGACCTGATCTTTGAACTTTTCATCTTTAAGGCATTGACCAACACTGTTTGGATGGATTTGACCATTTCTTAGGAGAGTTGAATATTGTTTCTATAAATGAATGAACCAGCTCTCTCTCCTTTGGAGCAATGCTGAAATTCCAAGAGGCAGCTAAGTGTGTGAGTGGATCAACAGCCATTTGCACTTATCCAAACACCTTGATTGCAAGAAGATATGTGCTTCAACAGAAACTTGGCAGTGGAAGTTTTGGAACTGTCTACCTGGTTTCAGACAAGAAAGCCAAACAAGGAGAGGAATTGTGAGTAAAAATACTTCTTATGAATCTTGAGTAGGTTGCTTTTTGTTTGCAGGTTTTAGCTGATTAAGAACATGAAGCAGGCCAGGTGTGGTGGCTCTTGCCTGTAATCCCAGCACTTCGGGAGGCCACGGCGGGCGGATCACTTGAGGTCAGGAGTTCAACACCAGCCTGGCCAACATGGTGAAACCCTGTCTCTACTAAAAATACAAAAATTAGCCAGGCAGGGTGGTGCATGTCTGTAATCTCAGCTATTGGGGAGGCTGAGGCACAAGAATTGCTTAAACCCTGGAGGTGGAGGTTGCAGTGAGCTGAGATCCACTGTACTGCAGCCTGGGTGATAGAACAAGACTCTGTTTAAAAAAAAAAAAAAAAAAAAGACAGAGCAGTGTCCACTTTGCTCTTTATATTACAGCAAATATTTTGTAAAGATAGGAATGCTCCCTGATGTTTCATACTAGGTTTAAAGACATTTTAGCAGGTGAATAAAGTATCCAAATGACTTAGAGAAGGGAAATGGGATAGATTATGCGAAAATAAGATGTTTGGGCATGCCACAGTCTCAATAACAGTATTGCTTTCACTTAACTTGATTGGAACTTCTTGAGTGAGAAAATAAGAATTGTTCATAATGACTATTTTTAGAAATGTTACAAAATGCAAATAAACAGTTATTCACATTTGAGATGAATAGGGTATACCAAAGGAAGTACAGTATTAATTTTCTTTAGGCTTTCTGTGGGAGAGATTTTCAAATTCCATTTAATCTGAGAAAGCCCTCAGATTAAATACTTAAACCAAATTGGCACTCCTATTTCAAATTAGCTTATATTGATGACCCCTTGTCACCCCTGTCTTTTGATTATGATCAGACCCTATACACTTTCATACTAGAGAACAACTCTTAATAGACAGTACCTTCCTTACAGATAAACCTGCATTTTTGGCATAAAGTTTTTTTAAAATTTGCTGCAGCGGAAAGAAAGTTGGAAGTGAAGTTAGGTTAAGAAACTTGCATATCAGAAATACGGGAGGAACAGAAAACAGAAGGAAGAATGATAAGAGCCCTTAACCCCAGAAGACCACATTTTCATCCCATGTTTTCTTCAGAGGTTTTAAGGCTACTCTTAAGTTCTTCCAGCTTTTGCCCATTGGATATTTAAAAGTGGATTTAAAATCATTGTGATAAAACACTTTTCTACATCTTCATATGTCCTAGGAATTGTAAAGTTAAATGTTAGTGATGTCACTACTTTGTTTTAAAAATCAGCCTTTTAAATGGTCTCTGTCCAGAATTTTTAAAAGTTGCAATTACCTAGAATTTCTAATTTTTAGTCAATTTCTACATGAGGAATGATAAAAGAGCTGACATTTTTCTGATGTCCTTAGAACATGCATTATGACTCCTAACTGAAAAGGATTTTTTCCCTTTCATCCTAGAGGTGTTCTTCTAGCCATTTAGAATAGGATGATAAATTTCTGACAATTACTAGAGAGCCTTTATGGAAACATTAAGAGTGAGACCTAAACCAGCCCAATACTTCTAAAAACTACACTGTCGGATCATACCCAATTTTGGTTTCTTCAACTAATAAAGAATGTGAAAAATTTTAAGATGATTCACAGAAGAACTAAAAAGTTGATTAAAAGGATGTTAAATAAAATGTATGAAAATCAAACTTGAAACCTTTAGACCTGAGATAATGAATGAGTGGAGGACAGTGTGTTTGTAGTCAGTGGGGAGGAGAGAGAGAGAGAGAAAGAGAATGAGAAAGAAACAGTGGTGCTGGGGCTGGTTGGTTGGTTAGTAATTTGTTAGTGATCTTTCTTGTACCTGAACTAATCTTAAAACACGTGACTGGAGCTGAAGATGGCAGACAGAGTCTATGTTTGTGGAATGAATCCAATGGTGAGGATAACAGACAAAAATCATTTGGCACCAGAAATTCTAGTCCAGAATCTCTGGGAAAGGAATCATTCGTCATTAGAATCTAAAGCGTATTGCATACTGGCCACATTTGGCTTTCAGATGTGTTTTGTTCGACCTGGGTAATGTTTCTTTAGTAGTTAGTTTTGTTATTTATTTATTGAGACAGAGCCTGTCGCCCAGGCTGCAGTGCAGTGCAACCTCCACCTCCCAGGTTCAAGTGATTCTCCCACCTCAGCCTCCCGAATAGCTGACATTATAGGTGTGCACTACCACACCTGGCTAATTTCTGTATTTTTAGTAGAGACAGCGTTTCACCATGTTAGCCAGGCTGATCTTGAACTCCTGACCTCAGGTGATCTCCTGCCTCAGCCTCCCAAAGTGCTGGGATTACAGGCGTGAGCCATGCCCAGCCAGGAGTCAGTATTTTAAAATGAGTAGCTCAGACAAATCAAGCATTTCCTCTTCTCTAGAAAAAAAAAAAAAAGATTTGGTAATGTTTGCTAACATGAGTGCCTGTGTAGCCACAATGAGCTGCTTAAGCTAAGTAGCAGCTACTCCTTTAGACAAATTCTATATTCTCCAGTTAGCCACATTCCTACCTCTCCTCATTCTCTCTTATGTACATCTGCATCACACCTTTCCACTACCTACTGACCTTGTAGACATTTGCTTTTGGAATCATTTGCTAAAATCAGAAAGAGTACAAATGTGACTACTCACAAAATGGTGTCATTGTTAAAATCCCAGCTTTGGATGTAAACAAGTCAAGGAGTAAAGCCAGGCCTGTTCTTAATGTAAAGTTTAAATTATGCACATTCTAATCTGAGCTTTGGTTTTCTCATCTTTAAAATGGGTATAATACCTCATAGGACTGTAATAAGAATATGATATCTGCCTATTCATATAAGATTTAGACATCACATTGCCTTGCTCATAATTATCCCTCAAAAACAGCACAGATTCACCTTAATCATAAATAATGCAAGTTAAAGCCTAACAAAACTTTAGCTAATTACCACCCATTTACTGCAACTGGATACTTCTAATAAATGGAAGTTTTTTGTTTTTTTTTGCATTACTTTTAAGTGAGAAAAATCTCTCAAATAAAGCAATCGGAAACCAGGGATGTAATTTAAAAAAACGTATTCAAGGATGTTGCTTGAGACTGTAACAATTCTGTTGTCATCTTTTGTATCTCTATGGCTGTTCAAAATAAATTGGTTCTCAGAATGTGAACCTTTTAGCTAAGATATCAACTCATCAGTGATTGTTATGTTTAATACATGCATGGAGGCAGGAAACTAAACTGGTTTTTTGTTTTTTTTAGTATTGATACTTGAACCTTTAGTTTGTGAGCAAAGCTTGTTATTAGCACTAATCGTTGTCCCAGCAATTTGACTAGATAAGGTTTTAAATTCTGCTTTACATACTAGACCACAAACATAGGGAACTGGCTAATGTTAGACGGGGATAGAAGATGAATACTTTATAGAGATTTCTATAACGGTCTAAATGCTGTTCCCTTAACACATCAGAATACATCTGATTTCCCTTTTTGTTTTGCAGATACACCCCTAACTTTTTGAGCTCATAAAGAAGATATTAGACTATCCCTTGGTATCAGTGTTAAAGTAATGACTAGGGTAGACCATAACGTCTGTAGGACTTATGACTAGTTCCTACGAAATACAGATTCATTATATACATTTCTAGATTTAATCAAAGAACTTGACAAAATAGAACCGCTGTATGTACGTAGTACTTAACAACTTTTCCATCAAAGTATTGCAATTTACCATTTTGCCACTTGGGGGCATCACTCTACCATTAACATTTTGCATATTAGGTGACCTTTAATTACAATGTAAATGTCATATTTCTTTACATTTTTTATTGACTTTCTGAATTAGCTATGAGATTAAAATAAAAGCTACAGACATTACACTTGCTTGATGCATGTTTGGAGAGTTTTCTTTTTGGAATAAATATCTGGCATCCCTTTTTTCATCACAGTAGAATAAAATTAAACTGTTAAAATGCATAGTGAGTAAGATAGAGGTTTTCCTTTATTATGCATCACGAAATTCATAAAACAATATTTGAGAATATTTTCCTTCATAATTATAGACACTTTGCTCTAATTATGTTGTCATAGTCCTGAAAAGATTGTGCTAGTTCTTACTCATCTTATTTTATAGTGTGGTTAAGTTGTCAAAGAAGCTTTTAAAAAAAATCAAACCCAAAAGATTTCATCAGCCAAGAAATTACTTTGGCCCCTAACATTAGCATAGTGCATGTAATTTAATAGAAAAGAGATGTTAAGGAAATAGGTTTACCCTAAAATACATGATTAAACTTGTAATTGATCATGGCCACAGCCTCAATGAATTTCAGCATTCATCTTATCAGCATAAAATGTTTGTTATAATGATTTTTTAAAATTTATCACATTTAAGATACAGTGATCTTACTGTGCAGAGTTGACGTTTTACTATAGTCTGTTTTAGTCTGTCAACTATTAAGTATTTAATACAATTTGAATATTAAACCTTCGCTTTGGCTCAGCACGAGAGAGAAAACAAGCAGCAGGAGAGAAGTCCTGGCCCTCAGGTGCTTCCAATCTGGAAGATTAAATCCATACACATAAAACAACTGGTTTACAGTACAAGACAATGCTTGAATATCCGTGTGGCTGGTTGCACTCAGAGATGTTGGAGTGGCCACTGCCTGACCCCCTTTCTAGCTCAATATGGTAATTACCTTACTTTGTTTCTGCGTACTATCTAATTTATTGTATTTTCCCCTTGATCTTATCCATGTAAATATCCAAACATTTTCCCCTTACCTGTGATCCCACACCTTGGTCTTTGCCTAAATATGGGAAAAATGGTAAACATGGAAATGCTGTATCTCTGCAGAAGACATTTTTTCCCCCATCAATCTCATATGTCTGCCTGAGATGAGGATCAGAAGTTAAATAGGAAAAGGCCTATAAGTCCTTAAAGAAATGGCCCTCAGGTCCAGGCTCTTTCCTCCTCAGAGAGCTTGGGTTTATTTTAGAGTAGGTTTTTTAAAGTCCTAGCAAGCTGATTTCCCACCCAGCTATGGAGACAAAATGGAGGATAGTGGGCCAAGAGTTGATGCTAGAATGAGTCATACTGACAACAGAGGGGAGTGGTCTTAGACCATAAGAGTAAGGGAGGTAGAAAGTAACAAAAAGATAATTTAAAAAAACCCCAAAAGCCCAAACAATCTGGGTCCATTGTTGTAAAGCTCTCCATATCACAGTTTCTACTTATAGAAATCTCCGATTGTAAAGCTCTCCATATCGCAGTTTCTACTTAGAGAAATCTCAGACGTATAGCCCTCTTCCAAAGTACTGTATTGAGATAGAATCACTAACTGGCATGGAGTCAAAAGGACTCAGGGTCTTTAAAGGACTAAACCATAATTGAGTCACCACACTGATATCCAGGCCTTAGCTTTTCATACCAATATACCGAGAGATGATCAGTCTTGGAGAGGAGCTTATGCGAACTAAATCCAAACAAGATAGATCGATAAACCATGAAGCCACTTCTTAATCTGGTTCCTAGGATGAACAGTACCTCCTCCTTTTTTGTACCCTCCCACCATTTTCTGGTAGTTCTGGGGAAGCTGAATATCTAATCAGAAGTGAGAATATAAACAAAATAAGCCAGTGGAATAATTGGACAATTACTTGCTTAAACCAGGTAAAGGATCTCTTCTAAGAACGTGCCAAAACGGAACAACTGTATATAGATTCTAAGTGGCTATTGTTGTGGAAGGCCTGAGGCCCGGTGTTAACCTAAATAGCTCTGGATGCACACCCATACAATTATTCTTAGGGTACTTCCTTTCCCAATATTGAAAGTAATGTGTATACATTTTACAAAAAGTCCAAGTGTGCAGAAGCAGTGATATAATCTATAATCCTGCCATCCAACTTGTGGTCTTTTGCATTGTATGCATTGACAAATATTCAGTCTTTAAGGAAACATGGCGTTGGTCCCAGTAGTTGCCTCTGAAATGAGAGATAGGAAGAGAAGGAAATATCACTTTGCACTGAACCCTTGCTGTGCATTTGGAATTTTGTATCATGTGCAAGACTAAAACAAAACAACACCCACAAAATAAAGTGAAAAAACCTCACATATTCATTCAACAAATACTGGTCACCATTTACCGGTCACCTGGAGCTTGAGTCTGGTGCAGTGATTTTTAGCCTTGGCCAAACAGTGGAATCACAATATTTAAAAAGTACAGATGCTTGAGTCATACTCCAGTGAATTCTGTTTGGCCTGGGGTATGACCAAGGATTTTTTGAGAGCTTCCAGGTGATTCAGATGTGTCAATAGACTTGAAATATCTGATCTGGAGATTAAAACTCTGCTTACAGGCTGGGCATGGTGGCTCACTCACGCCTGTAATCCCAGCACTTTGGGAGGCCGAGGCAGACAGATCACAAGGTCAGGAGTTTGAGATCAGCCTGAACAACATGGCGAAACCCCGTCTCTACTAAAAATTAAAAAAAAAATTTAGCCAGTAGTGGTGGCACATGCCTGTAATCCCAGCTACTCAGGAGGCTGAGGCAGGAGAATCACCTGAACCTGGGAGGTGGAGGCTGCAGTGAGCCGAGATCGTGCCACTGCACTCCAGCCTGGGCGACAGAGCGAGACTCCATCTCAAAAAAAAACAAAAACAAACAAAAAACCAAAACTTAGCTTACATAATCATAAATAATAATAGCTGCAATAACTTGTCAAAGAAAAATTTTGGTTCTTGTAAGGTACAGTAGACTCATCTATGCTTGCAGGACGGAAGGTTGTGGGGGGGGCAAAGCTTCCCTGAGAACTGTCAGCTGAAATCTGAAGAATTAATAAGAAGTAGCCAGCGGTTTTCAGAATTTATTGAGCTTCAGAATTGTCTGGAGAGCTTATTAAAACAGATTGCTGGGCTCCCTGCTACCCCAGAGGTTTCTGATTCAGCAGGTCTGGTGGGAGGGGCCTGACAATTTGCTTTTCTAACAGCTGTTACTACTTCTCAGAGGATTGCACTTTGAGGATCGTGTGATAGGCAAAAGGGTGAGAGAACAGTTGTATTCAGTGTGAAGGGCACTAAAGTGGAATAGGGTTCAGTGTATATACAATCTCACATGCTTTTTTAAAGCACTAAAATGTAAGTATTTTCTCATGTTAGTACTCTTCTCTAAAAGCAACTTTTTTGGGGGGGGGAGGGACAGAGTCTCACTCTGTCACTCACTGCATCCTCTGCCTCCCGGGTTCAAGCAATTCTCCTGCCTCAGCCTCCCAAGTAGCTGGGATTATAGGCGCCTGCCACTGCACCCGGCTAATTTTTCTAATTTTAGTAGAGTCGGGGTATACTAAATTCACCATCTTGGCCAGGCTCATCTCCAACTCCTGAGCTTATGATCCACCCGCCTCAGCCTCCCAAAGAGCTGGGATTACAAGCACGAGCCACTGCACCTGGCATGAGTCATAATTCTTTTTTTTCTTTTTTTTGAGAGAATGAGAAAGAGAGAGGGGAAGTTTTTTTTTTTTAAGAGAAAGAAAGAAGTAGAATAAAAGAGAAAAAAGAAAGAGAAAGAGGGAGAGAGAACGAGAATCTTGCTCTGTTGCTCTGGATTTCATTTAAATCTGTGAAATGCTTATGCAATTGCTAAAAAGTGATTTATTTCCTATTATGTAATCACTTTTAGAATAGGTATGATATAATATTGAAAAAAATATATGTTTTGTGGATATGGGATGATAGGTTCTGTA
>CAUYQU010046386.1:0-10993 GCA_963574635.1 Cheracebus regulus | reverse complement strand
TACACCATGGAATACTATGCAGCCATAAGAAATGATGAGTTCGTGTCCTTTGTAGGGACATGGATGAACCTGGAAACCATCATTCTCAGCAAACTGACACAAGAACAGAAAATCAAACACCACATGTTCTCAATCATAGGTGGGTGGTGAACAGTGAGAACACGTGGACACAGGGAGGGGAGCATCACACACTGGGGTCTGTTGGCAGGGAAATAGGGGAGGGACAGCAGTGGGGAAGGGAGTTGGGTAGAGAGAGCATGGGGAGAAATGTCAGATATAGGTGATGGGGAGGAAGACAGCAAATCACACTGCCATGTGTGTACCTATGCAACAATCTTGCATGTTCTTCACATGTACCCCAAAACCTAAAATGCAATTAAAAAAAAAAAAAGAATTTGAATGTCAAGAAATGAATTGTCACCAGGCAATTAAAAAAAAAAAAAAGGGAAAAAGAAAAGGAACATGGCTGGGCATGGTGGCTCAGGCCTGTAATCCCAGCACTTTGGGAGGCCAAGGTAGGTGGATCATGATGTCAAGAGATTGAGACCATCCTGGTCAACATAATGAAACCCTGTCTCTACTAAAAATATAAAAATTAGCTGGGTGTGGTGGTGCACACCTGTAGTTCAGCTACTCAAACCACTGAGGCAAGAGAATTGCTTGAATATTGCAGGTGGATGCTGCAGTGAGCTGAGATCATGCCACTGAACTCAAGCCTGGGTGCCAGAGTAAGACTGTGCCTAAAAGAAGAAAAAAAAAGAAAAGGAACAGAAAAACGCATGGTTGCATGGTTTTACTAGTGAGCTTGTTGGCTTTTGGTATTCAGCATTCTCTGAGATGGACTAGAAGTCATGGCACAGGTTATGCTGAGTGGATTACAGGGTAATTTGAACTAGAAGCTGACACTAAGATGATTACTGGTGCATTCAGGTAGCAGATGTGAGGACTATGAGCATCCTCTAATAAAGTCTACCAACACAGAGACCCCAAAAATTCCACTGGAAAATAAATTTAACAGTTTAAAATAAATGTATGGCACTCTAAAATTTTCAGAATTATAAAATATTTAATAGATAGGAAACCTAATTTCATATTTATACATTAATGTGGTTTCATTTTGAAAACAAAACTTAAGAAATAACAATTAGGCTCAAGGATTCCTTGGGTCATGCTTGGGTTCCCTTTTTAATTGATTTTCTTAACTGTAACTTTTTAGTTGCGGAACAGAAATCAATTTCACTTGCCACACTGAAACTCAAGCCACTGCTGGAAAATCTGCCATCATGGACTTTTTCAAGGCAATTCTGATTTGGCACAAGGAAAATCAAACATTTAGAAATTCTAACCAAAAACACAAGTAGAAGTAGAAAAATGTATATCATTTAATCATGCTGTCTGTGTGATAGGAACCAACATTTTTATTTCTCCTTTCAACAGAAAATTCCATGTACATAAAACAAAAATTTAAACACAGCTGTACCCTGTTCATATAAGCAGATGTATTTCTCAGTTGTTAATCAAATATTTTAATAGAAAATTATAGGCCAGGTCTGGTGGCTCACGCCTGTAATCCCAGCACTTTGGGAGTCGAGGCGAGTGGATCACCTAAGGTCAAGTGTTCGAGACCAGTCTGGCCAACATGGTGAAACCCTGTCTCTACTGAAAATATAAAAATTAACCAGGTGTGGTGGCAGGCCCCTGTGATCCCAGCTAATCTGGAGGCTGAGGCAGGAAAATTGTTTGAACCTGAGAGGTGGAGGTTGCAGTGAGCCGAGATCGCACCACTGCACCCCAGCCTGGGTGACAAGAGTGAGACTCCACCTCAAAAATAAAAAAAAAATTATATTATACATGCGCTAGAGCAGACATTTCCTGATTTTTGAATTTTAATAAAAACTATTTTTAAACTATGTTTTTAAAAAACTCAGAATAAAAATCAAACAAAAAATTAAAGATTTAAAATTTTTGAATCTTAAAATAACAGATAGTGGTTTCTGAGAAGATATTTGGCAACCAAGCTGTCTCAATCAAAAGATTTTCTTTTAAGTTTTGGATAGACAAAAATCATAATAATATTTTATTTTATACCATTACCTTGAACTGTATATATTTTAAAAATTGATTTTCTAATATATTTGATCTATAAGAACTCTACCAGTTAATGTCTATCTTGCATTTTTTTGGAGTGGTATTTTTTGAAGAGGTAATGAATTATTTTTTAAGCTACTGAATCATAAGCTGCCCAAAGCAAACATATTTTGAACATGGATTAATTAATTTCCAATAATTATAAATGACAGACTTTGAAACAAACTACATCATTAATGTTTAGCTTCTTATTTTAAAATAATTATATGCTGGGCGTGGTGGCTCACGCCTGTAATCCCAGCACTTTGGGAGATCGAGGTGGGTGAATCACCTGAGGTCAGGAGTTCGAGACCAGTCTGGCCAACATGGTGAAACCCCATCTCTACTAAAAATCCAAAAATCTTAGCTGGGCATAGTGGCACGCACCTGTAATCCTAGCTACTTAGGAGTCTGAGGCATGAGAATTGCTTGAAGCCAGGAGGCAGAGGTTAGAGTAAGCCAAGATCATGCCACTGTACTCCAACCTGAGTGACAGAGCAAGACTCCATCTCAAAAAATAAAATAAAATAATTTTAGATTCATAGGAAGTTGCAAACGAATGGAAAAAAATATCACGTGTGCCCTTTGGGTGCATAAACCTTACCCCAATGTTAACATGTTACATAACTGTAGTACAATATTATAAATGTGCATTGGTACAAACCATAGAGCTTACTCAGATTTTAGCAGTTATACATGCACTTGTGTGTGTATGTATTTAGTCTATGCAATTTTAGCATGTGTGTAAATTCATGCATCCATCACCACAGTCAAGATTGAAAGCAGTTCCTTTACCACAAAACACCCCTGTGTTACCCTTTATAGCCATACCTACCACCCTCATCCCTAACCCCTGGAAACTACTAATCTGTTTTCCCTCTATATACACAGTCATGTCTCACTTAAAACGAGAATATGTTCTGAGAAATGTGTCATTTGGAGATTTTGTCATTGCGTGAACATCTTAGAGTGTGTTATACAAAAATAGATGCTATAGTTTTCTATACATTTAGGCTATATGTGTACAGCTTATTACTTCCAGACTACAAACCTGTGTAGTATGTTACTGTGCTGAATGCTGTAGGCAGATATAACACAATGGTAAGTATTTGTGTATCTAAACATATTC
Organism: Cheracebus regulus; assembly: GCA_963574635.1. Taxonomy (NCBI): domain Eukaryota; kingdom Metazoa; phylum Chordata; class Mammalia; order Primates; family Pitheciidae; genus Cheracebus; species Cheracebus regulus. The sequence goes on along the minus strand of CAUYQU010046386.1, from coordinate 7,737 downwards.
AAACATAGAAAAGATACAGTAAAAATACGGTATAAAAGATTTAAAAATGGTACACCTGTAGAGGGCAGTTATCATGAAAGGAGATTGCAGGACTGAAAGTTACCTTAGGTGAGTCATGAGTGCTGAGTGAATATGAAAGACTAGAATATATTGTCCAATACACAATACACAATAGTGTGCATGGAGCTGTCATCTCCTATGATAACAAGACCTGCTGGAATAACTTCTGAAGGCCTTGCCTGAGGCAGTTTTACAGTTAACTTTTTTTATATGTACAAGAAGTACACTCTAAAATAACCACAAAAATATAGTATAGCAAATACAGAAAGCAGTAACATGGTTCTTTATTATCATTATCAAGTAGTATGTATTGCACATAATTATACGTGCTAGACTTCCGCAGGATTGGCGGTGCAGGTTTGTTTACATCCACATTACCAAAAAACAGGTGAGTAAGGCACTGTACTATGACAGTGTCATGGCTATGATGACACTTGGTAACAGGAACATTTCAAGTCCATTCTAATCTCATGGGACCACCATCATATATGCAGTTTGTTGTTGAGTGAATCATTGTTTGGGGGCACAGAACTGTAATTATGTCATTTAGCAATTGTCCTGTGAGTAAACCATGTAGTACGTAACTTTTTCAGATTGGCTTTTCTCATTCAGCGTCATGTCCTAGAAGTTCCTAGAGATCATTACGTGTATTAACAGATTAGTATCTTATAACACAGATGTACCACAGTTTCTACAATCATTAATCTATTGAAGAACATTTGGGTGCTTTACAGTATTAGGCTATTACAAGTAAAGCTGAACATTCATGTACCAGTTTCTGTGTGAAAATAAGTTTTCATTTATCTAGGACATATATCCATGAGTACAATGGCTGGGCTGTATGGCAAATCCACTTTTAGCTTTAAAAGAAACGACTAAACTATTTTCTGGAGCGGCTATGTCATTGGTACTGTCCTGGCAGTGATGCACGAATGATCCAGGCTGCATTCTCACCAGCATTTGGTGGGCCACCGTTTCATTTTAACCATCCTGATAAGTGTGTGGTGATATCTCATTGTGGTTTTAATGTGCATTTTTCTAATGGCTAGTGATGAACATCTTTTCATGTGCTTATTTGCCATCTGTATATCCTTTTTGGTGAAACATTTGTTCCTATCTTTTGCTTATTTTTTAGATGAGTTTTTTTTTTGAATTAATGTTGAATTTTGAAAGTTATTTCAAAATTGCATATTCTAGATACAAGACTTTTGTCAGATGTATTTTTTCTCCCAGTCTGTTGCTTGCCTTTTCATTCTTTTAACAGGATCTTTCACAGAGCAAAAGTTTTTAATTTTGATGAAGTCCAATTTCTCTAAATGCTTTTAAGGACACTTGCTACTTACTACACAATGCACAATTTTAATTTATGCTTTAAGTGTAGAACATTTTCTTTCAACAAATCCCTTGAATTTTGTATTCAATGTGTAACTTTCAATACCTTGTAAATGTGATGGTTTCATAGAATTTTTCCAGAAAATAACTCCATATATTACACACTTTCGGGGTCATTTTTATTTACTTCAATGAGCTTGAACTGATTTATGATTATTGTCCTTATTTCTCTCATTTTTCCACATACCAATAAAAGGTTTGCCAGGTAAAGAGACAGGTGCTGAGACCAACCCAGAGCAGCTACCACACCGGAGTGTAAAGTGAGTGCATTGAATCAAAATCAGGAAAGGAAGACTGGCTTGGCTTAAGACTATTTGCCTAGGTAATTCTGCACTACATTTCAACTCTGGAAAAAAATGTGAAGGCAGAGGTCAGAATCATTTGACGATTGTCAGGGGAAGTAACTACATACATCTCTCATAATATCTATTACAAAGTTGAATTTCTCACTTGCTAAGGGAAAATCATGCTTGGAGAACACAGTCCCTCTGAGTAAAGCCAAAGCCAATTTATTAGTATGTCACCCTTGCAGGAAGCAAGCAGTTTAGGGATTTGCTGATGTTCCAAAGTGAGAGAACTGAAGCAGAGCTCTTACCTGGAGTTTCAGGACAGATAAAGACTGAATTAAAGGCCAGCCGTGGTGGCTCACGCCTGTACTCCCAGCACTTTGGGAGGCTGAAGTGGGCAAATCACCTGAGGTCAGGAGTTGGAGAGTTGGAGACCAGCTGGCCAAGATGGTGAAACCCTGTCTCTACTAAAAATACAAAAAGTTCGCTGGGCATAGTGGTGGGCACCTGTAATCCCAGCTACTTGGGAGGCTTAGGCAGGAGAATAACTTGAACCTGGGAGGCGGAGGTTGCAGTGGGCCAAGAAGGTACCATTGCACTCCAGCCTGGTCAACAAAACGAGACTCTGTCTCAAAAAACAAACAAACAAATAAACAAAACCAAAAGACAATTAAAATCTGTTCTTCGGTTACTTGTGTGTGACTTACCACATTAAAAAAAAAAATACAGCTTCTCTGCCTCCATCCCATACCTACTGAATCAGAATCTCTAGTGATCATCAGGCTTAGTGATTCTATCATCCATTAGCTACTAATTTTAGACATGTATCTAGCTCACATGTATATCAGTCATTCACATTCTGATTAATGTAAAGCCATTTGAAACTGACTTGGGTTTCTGATCACTGGAAACGTCGTGAGGTGGAGCAAAATCAAAGTGAGGAAACTTCTAGAGAGGAGACTTCTACAATCTCTACAGACTCTTTTGGAGCCAGCAAAGGCACAAAGGGCATTACTTAAGCTGATTCCTCCAGGATATGCTTAAACACTAGGCACTCACCTCCTACCTTCAATTCTATTTGTTTCCTCTGCAAAACGGCTGAATCATAAGGAAGGGACATCTCAGAACTTTGGCCTTTCCTTTGTCTCTTAGAGAGGAGACATTACCACATCACACACTTAGTCACATAATTCAAGGTCAGTTCTTTTCATTATTACAAAATGAGTCTTTAAATTAGAGCAGTTCAACTCAGTTATTGAGTCTTTTACTAGACCTATCAGCTCACACAATTGTGCCCTTTGGGATATGTAGTCCTATTTGAAGTTCAAATCTTTGTGCTCAGATTGACTATGCCCTATTTTCAGTCATCTAAACTCCCTACCTAATTATCCACTCACTTTTGTTTGACCTGGAAAGTTTTTAATTTAGTTACTTTTTAAAAAATTTCTAATTCAGTAATACATATAAGTATTCAATTTCAAATGCAGATAATTTGATGAAGAAAAGTAACAGAAATCTGTTTTATCACTCTCTTCTTAACAAATGCTCTTCCTAGTAGCAGTGACTTTTAACTGGTCTTGTTTATTCTAGTGGTTACTCTCATATCTATTTTAAAAACATATTTTTGATTACTATATTAGTTGCCTAGGGCTGCTATGACAAATTACATAAACCACGTGGTTTAAGGTAACAGAAATTCATTCTTTCACTGTTTTGGAGGCTGTAAGTCCAAACTCAAGTTTTGGCAAGGTCATGCTCCCTCACTGAAGGCTCTAGGGAAAAATATCTTTGTTTGCCTCTCCCTACCTTACAATTTCATCACTCCAATTTCTGCCTCCATCTTCACAGACTCACTTTCTTCTGTGTGTGCCTTCTGTGTGTCTGTGTTTTCACAGGGTCTTCCTACAGGGAAATCAATCATTGGATTTAGGGCCCACCTAGTCCAACATGACTTCCTTTTAACTTTACTTAGTTACATTGGCAAAGACTCTTTAGATAAAGACTCAAATGAGGTCATTCCGAGGTTCTGGATACACACAAATTTTAGAGGACACTATTGAACCCAGCTCACTTACTCTCCTATTTCTTGATTTTAAAAATGTAGACATTTTCTATTGATTGTTATAATAGCTAGGGATTGTTTTATTTAAATATGTCCCACTGCCCCTCTCCTTTCCACTCCAAATAGTGAACATTATTCTCATTCCTTCTGTTCACCTCAGCAACTTCAAACAATATATTTGAACCTTCATTTATTGACAACAGTCTGTACCTCTTGGTTTCATTTTTTTCTCAACTGTTTCTACCTCTTAACCTGTGCCAGCTTTCCACGTATTTTCACATTGTCAAGATTTTTAACATTTATCCTCTGAAGTTGAATATGCAGTATTAACATCATCATACAATGTTTACATAGCTGAGCCATTCAGTGGAGAATGCACTTAACATTAAATTCAGCTAGACGGGTTTTTTCCTTTTTTGTTACAGTCCACTAATTGCATTCTGTACATCATTAAATTTTTGCACAAACCTGCACATCCTGTACATGTGCCCCAGAACTTAAAACAAAAAAATAAAATGAAGTGTTTTTCAAGTACTTAGTTGTATTACTTTTCTAGTTATCACACTTTTTTTCTAGACAAATTCCTGAGGAACCCTCCATCTCTCTGCTCCAATTTTGACTAACTGTTTTCCAAGTCTATACAATTACCATCCTGGGACTTCCCTTAACTAATATTTGAAGAAATATACTCCTTCTTGAATCTCATGCTTTTCTCATTTTAAAAATCAACTATATTGAAATAAAATTTACATACAACAATGTATCCACTTTAGCACATTTCAACAAGTTTTGGCAAATCTATAAAGCTGGCAAATGTCAACCACCCAACATCACAGAGAACAATTCCCTTATGTGCACTTGTATTCAATCCCTTGCACCTCCTGCCAGATAGAATTACTTTCTTTTCCTAGAGATTAGAGCTTCCTTTTCTATAATTTCATATAAATGCAATTATACTATGAGTATTCTTGTGTTTTCCACTTAGATCTTCAAAATCTAACCATGTTGTTATGCAGTTCATCCAGTTATATGGCTATATTACAATTTGTTTATCAATTTCACCTGTTAAGGTTTCCACTTTAGGACTGTTACAAATAATGCTCCATGAACATTCACATACAATTCTTTGAAAGGACATAGGTTTTCGTTTATTTTGGTTAAAAACCTAAAAGTGCACTTGTGGGACAGTATTTTTTTAGTACAAAGCTACCAAACTGTTTTCCAAAGTAGTTGTAACATTTAAGAACCCAACAAGCAAATATGAGAGTTCTAATTGCTCTACCACCTTGCCAGAAATTGATATTGTCACTATTTTAATTTCAGAAATTCTATTGGATATGTAATGGTAAGTCATAGCAACTTTATTTTATATTTCTCTAATAACTAATGATGTTTATACTCTTTTCATATGCTCATTGATCATTTTCAGATCTCCTTTTGTGAAGTACCTTTTTTTTTGCTTATTTTTAATTGAGTTGTCATTATTGAGTTGTAAGAATTCTTCAGATCTTTTAAATATTTGAAGATATATCATTTCCTCATATTGCTGTCCTTTAACAGATACATCATTTGTTATATTGCTGGAATATATTCTAATAATAATTCCTAAGAAAGGGTAAATACTACCGTCCTTGAATGTCTAAAAGTATATTTTCTCTTCGTCATACATAAAATTTTGACTAGGTATAAAATTCTAAGTCCAGAAGTACCTTTTTTCTCAGAACTCTGAATGTTGTCTTCCAACATTAGGGTTAGTACTAAGAAATATAATGCTTTCGGATTATTTTTTCCATTTTATCTGACTAGCTGTTGTTGATTTTCTTTTCCTTCTTTAGAATCTACAGGTTTGTCATTTTTCCTTGATGTTATGAAATTTTACCATTTTTTTTGGTCTTCTTGGACATTTTAATATTGCTGGCCTAAGCACTTAATGGGTCCTGTCATCTTAATGACTAATGTTTTTCACAAATGGTTAAGAGCATACACTCTGGCACCATACTAATACTGTACTGCCTTCAGACTACAGTTAATTGTTTAAAACTTTTCTGATGAGAGAATTAAATTAGTTAATATATTTGTTAACTAGTAGAGCAACATATTATTATTATTACAGGTTGAGTATTCCTTATCCAAAATGCTGATGACTAGACTGTTTTTGATTTGGGATCTTTTTTGAATTTGAGAGTATTTGCATTATACTGGTTGAGCATCCCAAATTCAAAATTCGAAAACTGAAATGCTCCAATGAGCATTTTCTTTCAGTATGATGTCAGTGATCAAAGTTTTGGATTTGGGAGCATTTCAGATTTCAGATTTTTTGTATTTGGGATGCTCAACTTGCATTATTCATCGTGATATTAGTATTATCAGTTGTAATGTAAATATTATCAGTAATATTATTATCAACAGGAGTAATGTTAATATCTCTGTGACAGTATTCTCTTATCTGTTTTTTCTTTCTAGAATACCAGTCATTAACGTGCTGAACTTCTTAGGCTAACTTCCTCAATAATTCCATTGACTTTATCTTTCAACATTAATGTAACGTATTAATATAATACTCATGTTTTAACATATAAGGACTCTTGTGTTCCTGACTTTCCTTTTCATTTTATTTTGTTCTTATTTTAATAATACAATTCTCGTCGAATCTCTCTAAGAATACATATTAAATATTTGGGATTGTTGTTTGCTTGCTTATTTGTTTTTAATCTTCTTTTGTTTTATGAATTTTCTTTTTCCTCCAAAGTAATTTTTAAAATTTGTTTATTATTATACTTTTTCATTTTGTAAGCACTCATCAAATATTTAGTGATTCTTGATTTTCTGTTTATAGTTATTGCAACACTAGATTATTGATAGAGAGTTCTGAATATGTCAGCAGGACTTAATTGGTGCATTTGCTTTATGGATAGCAGGGAGGGAGAGAGCTCTTATGCTAGAGAATCTCAAATGCCAGAATATAGGGCTTTATTATGAAATACCAGCATTAACTATTGTACTTATTATTTTTATTTCTTTTCAGAGTAGTTCCCTAATATTTCTGCTTGTGAGTAAGTGCTGAGTCTGGGGTAATTATTACATGAAAAGTGTGAAGATTTAAAGTCTCACCATTTATTACTACTCTCCATGGTAACTACTTGAGTCCAGAGGATCTCCAGACAGATTAGGTCTCCCCTTCATACACATTCTAGATGTGACTTCCTCCTCTACACATCATCAAGCACCCCTTTTCCATGCACTTTCTGATTTTAGAAGTTAGTAATATGCAAGACATCTTCCTTACATTCATTTCATTTGTATTCCAATGCAGTCACAAAAGGAAGCAACAGTAAATATGTGACCTCACTATACTATCTTCTCTGGCACTTTTTGTTTGTTGTTTGTGGGATATGGTGTTATTTATTTATTTTTAGTTTATTTTAAAATGTTCAAACTCAGTAAAAGCAGAATGAAGAGCATAAAAATCATACACCTTTCACTTGCATTCAAAGATGTACAAATTGTCACAACTGCTCCATCTCTTCTGTATATAGCACATACTTCTCTTTCGTCAAAGCATTTCAAAGTAATCAATATGTATCCTGACATTTCACTACTAAACACTTCAGAATGAATCCTCCCAAAATGAAGATTTTTTTCCTGTATAACTATAACACCAGCACCAATTCTTTTTTTTTTTTTTTTTTAGAATGAAAGAGAGAAAGGAAGAGGAAGAGATTTTAGAAAAAGAGAGAAAAGGAGAAAGAAAAACTGCAAAAGAAAGAAAAAATGAAAGAGAAAGAAAGAGGAAAAGATTTTAGAAAAGGAGAGAAAAGGAGAAAGAAAGAAACAGCAAAAGAAAGAAAAAAAGAATGAAAGAGAGAAAGAAAGAGGAAGAGAAAGAGGGAGAGAGAATGGGATTCTTGTTTTATTGCCCAGGCTAGAATACAGTCT
>CAUYQU010046384.1:0-43815 GCA_963574635.1 Cheracebus regulus | reverse complement strand
GCCTCTGCCTCTGCCTCCTGGGTTCAAATAATTCTCCTGCCTCAGCCTTCCAAGTAGCTTAGATTACAGGTGTGCACCACCACACCTGGCTAATTTTTGTATTTTTAGTAGAGATGGGGTTTCACCATGTTGGCCAGGCTGGTCTTCAACTCCTGACTTTAGGTGATCCGCCAGCCTCCACCTCCCGAAGTGCTAGGATTACAGGCATGAGCCTCCATGTGTGGCCCATCTGCTTGTTCTTTTATAGATCTTAAACTAAAACAAAAAAATAGCCAGAAAATATTAATCATGGTAACTGACTTTCAATGATTAAGAGCTCAGTGCTTTATCATCCTTTTATCTGAAATTTATAAAATAAATAAGCACTTGTTTTAAGATGTGGAAAAAGTTATCCTAAAATAATTAAGTTAAAGGAAAAGGTTTGGTTCTACTGGGGAAACTAGTATTGTTTCTCCTCAAAGATAAAAAGAGCAATGTTAATTTCTTAGTGTGGCTGTCAAGAAGCTTAAAGCCCATTTTGTTAGTCACCTTTACTAGCTGCACAGCAAATACCCGTATCTGGGTGTGCATCTGACTATGCTCCATCATAGCCTTCTACTGTGACCTGCACTTTCTCTGATCCCTTTTTTGCTACTGCATTACAGGTAGTTGTCAAACTAGTCTCAGTATCTTTCCTGGGGTGGGAGGGGGGGAGGGTAGGTCAAGGGAGGAAAAGACAGATGGAAAAAGAAGGAAAAGGGAAAGGCAAGGAAAAATGAAGTAGCAGTTTTGAAAACAGAACATTATTCTAACTCCCATCATTTTCAGATTATTTATAAAGCTTAAGTTCCACCATAGTGGGTACGTAAATATTTACAGAACAAATCAGTAATATCCAATGTGAGAAATGTACATCTAGATTGGGCATGGTGGCACACACCTGTAATCCCAGAACTTTAGGAGGCTAAGGCAGTCAGATCATCTGAGGTCAGGAGTTCAAGACCAGCCTGGCCAACATGCTGAAACCCTGACTCTACTAAAAATACAAAAATTAGCCAAGCATGATGGCAGGTGCCTATAAACCCAGCTACTCGGGAGGCTAAGGCAAGAGACCTACTTCAACCTGGGAGGCAGAAGTTGCAATGAGCTGAAATTGCAGCACTGTACTCCAGCCTGGGTGACAGTGTGACTCCATCTCAAATTAAAAAAAAGAAAAAGAAAGAGAAAAATCCACATCTGTATCACGGCTCTTCCTATTCTATAGAGTTTTAATACCTTATTGAATTATGTAATGTTATTTTAGTATGACCATCAGAGCAGTGATCAGTGTGTAGCATACCTGAAATGTCAGAAAACTCCAGAGACACACCCATAAGCATCAAGATAATTTTATTTCCATTATTTCAATCTACAGCTAGTGCTTAGTACTCACAGGCTTTAAAAAAAAATCCCTTACAGGCCGGCGCAGTGTCTCACACCTGTAATTGCAGCACTTTGGGAGGCCAAGGCAGGTGGATCACATAAGGTTGGGAGTTGGAGACCAGCCTGACCAACACGGAGAAACCCTGTCTCTACTAAAAATATAAAATTAGCCAGGCCTGCAAGAGGGTGCCTGTAATCCCAGTAGGCTGAGGCAGGAGAATCGCTTGAACCTGGGAGGTGGAGGTTTCAGTGAGTCAAGATTGTGCCATTGCACTCCAGCCTGGGCAAAACTAAGAACCAATGTGCTACAGCACAGAAGAAAAATATTTACCATAGGCTGAATCTGAAGAGTAGATACCCTTATTTTTAAGGCTGTTTCGACTTTCTGTTTTGTTCTGAACTTGCACCATTATGTATGTATGTATGTGTGTATGTATGTACGTACGCATGTATTTTTAGAGACAGGGTCTCACACTGTCACCCAGGCTGCAGTGCCATGGTACAATCACAGCTCACTGCAACTTCAAACTTCAGGCTCAAGCGATCCTCTCACCGCAGCCTCCTGAGTAGCTAGAGACTACAGGTACACACCACCATACTCAGCTTATTTTTAAATTTTTTGTAGAGACGGGTCTTGGTAGGTTGCTTGGGCTGGTTTTGAACTCCTGGTCTCAAACAATCCTCCCACGCTGGCCTCCCAAAGCACTGGTCAGGTTTATAGGTGTGAGCCACTGTGCTCAGCCACACAAGCATTTAAAATGAAGAGATCTGACATAAAAATCCAAATGTTCAACCTGTCCTAAAAAATCTGAAGAGCTGGCAAAACCTGTCCTGTATTTCTACATGGCAGCAATCAGCAAGAAAGCTGATCAGCAGCCACCTCTAGACGGTGTCATGGTCTCCAGCTTCTGTGCACCCCATCGGGCTGTCGTCACTCATTAGACCTACTCTTGGTAGGCAACTGTGTGTGTAACCTCTTTACCATACCTCTGATCTTTTAAAGTAAGTTTCCCAGAAATACAATTATTAGTTATGTGCAATTCTTTTTAAGGAGTGCCAAAGGATAATCACTGTAGTCTTGTCCATGAGAGTGCTTAGCACTTAATGTCTGAGAAATAGAACAAGTAATGCCAGCAGCCAGCCACCTGTGAATGTGTCTTCCATGCAAGACACATTTGTATACCGATATTCTGTACAAATCCTACATTTCTGTGCTGCCTTTGTGGCTCCCCAATTTCCAAATTGCACTAAGTGGCTAGTGCAGAGCAGCTGCTGAAAATGTTGAGGGGATGGATAACAAATATAATCTACTCACATTAGTCTTAATTTCTTCCAGCCCCAGTACATAAAAGAATGTTACAAAAGGAATCCGCACTATGACTGTTAAAAGTAGAGTTTTTATTGTTGCTATTGTTACTATAATAGCTGCTCACATTTGTTGAGAACCTCCTTGATAAATGCATCATAACCTACATTGCTGGAAGAGAAGAGGATCTCCAAGAGAAGAGGAAATGCCACTCCCAGCATGCAAAATGATCTCAGGTGATACTTGAAAGCTGGTATTGAATTACACTGAATCGCACACTGAGGAAGTCACTCCTTTTCCAAGATTCTTTCAATCTATCCGGGTGTATAAGAGAACAAGTCTCACTTTGGTGCTAACACGTATTTATGTTCCTTTATGACACTTGCCACTTTAACTTCCCTTGTAAACAGAGAGAGCATATGGCTCAGGCTTAGAGCCTTTATCAGACAACAGAATCTAGACAGCATTTAACAGTAATTGTTTTTTAAGGAGAAACGATATAGGTTCTTCATTTATGGAAAAGATAAAAACATTCCTTTTTAAAGAAAATTAAGCTTTAAAAAGCATTAAAATGTTTGGTATTTATTTTACCAAATTTAAAAATAAGAAAGCATGACATTAGACCCGGCGCAATGGCTCATGCCTATAATTCCAGTACTTTGGGAGGTCGAGGCCAGTGGACCACCTGAGGTCGAGCAGCCTGACCAATATGATAAAACCCTATCTCTACTTAAAATACAAAAATTAGCCAGGCGTGGTAGCATGCGCCTGTAATCCCAGCTACTAGGGAGGCTGAGGCAGGAGAACCGCTTGAACCAAGAGGCAGAGGTTGCAGTGAGCTGAGATGGTGCCACTGCACTCCAGCTGGACAACAAGATGGAAACTCTGTCTCAAAAAAACAAACAAAAACCATGGTATTAAGTAAAAGACAGTACAGTGTGAAGTGCAAATGTGACCCTCCTCCCCCAAAAAAAGCATCAAGGTGATACACGAAATACTAATATTTGGGATATAAATGACTATGGTTTGATGTTGCCATTTTGGCACACAGATGGAAAGTGTCCAGATTTAATTTCCATTGTATGTTAAACATAAAATAAATAACAATAGACTGTACTTTTATGGTGATAAAAAACCTAAGACCTGTAACCTTGACAGTTTTTAAGTTAACAAAATTAGCTTATGATTATTTACTAATCTATGCCAATACCATAGAAAGAGAAGCCTCCCAATACCAAGAAAGTCTTCCTATAAAGCTCATAATCTGTAAGCTGCAAATGAACATTATTTGTTTTGTTGACATTTTGTGATAAAAACACTTCTATATATAAGGTAGGGTTAACAGTGAGTAAGCCAGTAAGTAGACCAAATGTCACTGATACTCCCCACCGTCAAACAGCAGCTGTGACAAATGCTACAAAGGAGAAGTACACGGTCCTGTAATTTGATACAGGCAGGGCTTCCTTGAGGCAGGAGGGATGGGAACAGCAAAACAGCAAGGACATGATCATAAGAAGAGACATATGAGACAAGGCTGGAAAGAGAGATGAGGACAGAGAACAGAGGGGCTCAATGACCCAGATACGGAGTCCACCTTACTCCCAAGCACAAGGGGAAGACACTTGAAAGGTTTTAAACATGGGAAGACCTACCTGGTCAGATTTGTGTTCTGAAAGGTTTGCTCTGGCTGTAATGTAAGCAACCCTCCAGAGAAGCATCAGAAAACAGACAGAATCAAAGTTAAATTGATTACAAAATAATGTAGAAACTACTACATGTAGACCAAATAAATAACGGCCAACAGAAAAGCAGATAAGAATACCATCTAGTCTTTTACCAGAAACCAACCAACTCAAAATGTCAGCATTTCTTTGTCAGACTTAAGGAGGCCTACCTACCTCAAGGGCTTTAAGTAAAGAAGACCGGAGTTCGAGGGAGTGGTTCCAAGGGGGATGGCTAAGCGTCAAAAACTGTGGCTCTGGTTTACATTCCCCAGCTCCCAAACCAAGCACCTTCTTTATATATTTTACATGATACCTTTCTATTAAGCTTTGATGGAAGAAAAGTTCTACTACTGAAGCCAAGTCTGAAAACTAATGTTAATACCCATGGCCTCTAGTACCCAGTTATAAGATTATCAACAGTCTGTGGGAAAGCAGTGCCTCTGATGACACCTTAGGGTCGTTTACTGGTCTGTACTTCTAATTCTGTTTTCCCTCATGAACACTGATGTTCAGAAATACTCCAGTTGCTGCTTCTAATCCTCCTCAAAATGGTGCAAACTCTGGGTAACACTGGTAGAGCCACCAGAATGCTAACAAACAGGAAAGGAGAAAAGTAGGGAAAGGCAAGAGAAGGAAAAAAATATATACAATATCAAGTTGAAAAAAACCCAGAGTATACACAGTTGGTGGAAGTATAGATTGGTACATTCACTTTGGAAAACTGACAATACCCACTAAAACTCAGCAATTGCACTCCTAGGAATATATTCAACAAATCCATACACACTTCATTTAATCAAAAGACATGGATGGAAATACTCATAGCAGGCCAGATGTGGTGGCTCATGTCTGTAATCCTAACACGTAGGGAGGCTGAGGCAGGTGGATCGCCTGAGGTCAGGAGTTCAAGACCAGCCTGGCCAACATGACGAAACTCCATCTCTACTAAAAATATAAAAATTAGCTGGGTGGTGACACGGGTCTATAATTCCAGCTACTCCAGAGGCTGAGGCAGAAGAATCGCTTGAACCCAGGAGGTGGACGTTGCAGTGAGCTGAGATCACTCCACCTCACTCCAGCCTGGGCCAAAGAGCAAAACCCCAACAAGAAAGAAAAGAAATAAAAGAAAAGAAAGACCAAAATAAAGAAATGTTTATAGCAGCACTATTTCTAATAACCACAAACCGTAAGCCTCCCAAATGCTCATTACTAGAATGAATAAACTAAGGCATATTAATGAATACGGTACAGACATGATACTGAATCAATTACAACTACACAATAACATGGATGAACTTCACATAGATAACACCAGAAGAAAACAGACAAAAAGCATTTCCGGGGGTTTCCATTTATATAATTTTCAAAAAAAGATAAAACTTAATTGCCATATTAAAAAAAAAAAAAAAAAAAAAAAAAAAAATCTCAATCTTTACCTTAATACTAAACTCCCCAATGAATCACAGACTTAAATATTAAGATCCTAAAACTGCTAAAAGTCAATCTAGCAGAAAATATTAGTAACCCCAGGCTTGGCAGATTTCTTACACACCAAACACACACACACACACACACACCCTGAAAAAAATTCAATAAACTGTCTTTCATAAAGATCTGTGATCTATGTACTATCCCATATATGTATATTCAATAAAAATACTAATAAAAATTAAAGAACTGAGTGATGAGAAAGTAACACCATCAGCCACTACATCATCTCATTCTACCATTCAGGAGTAAGTACCTATCTACAAGTAGAGAAAGCAAGCCAACAGTGACAGAGCAGGGGTTGGAAAAGGGAAAAATAGTTATCAGCAAATGTTTGTCCTAGTCTTTGGGCAGCAAAGGGAAAAGGAGGGGAAAACAATGAAGAAAGAACTTTTGGTTCTCCTCCTATAACTGCTCTTAGTCCACCACACATCATAAAAGAAAATGTATCAACTTAAAATCAAATCAAAGACATCCTGGTCCAGGATCCTTTTCCACTGAGTGCCCTTTACTTCTTTCTCTCTTCATCTGGTATCTTTCTTACTTTTGAATTTTCTCCCTTCCATTCTCCTCATTTTTCCAGGTATATCTTTTTGCTCTCCACATCCACACACCACTATATATCATTTTCACCTTTGCATATGAGGCACCAAAATAAGAAAATAACAATTAAATTATAAACACAAAAACAGCCTGGGTTTCTCATGGATTTGAAATGCCCTTATATTGCAGAAAGGACAACACACAATCTTTATCAATTCTCACCAATCCTTTTTATTCAGCATTGGTACAATATAGGCCACAGCATAAATATGACTAAGACACTTTATCCCACTCCATTTCCTTCCTTTCTTGAACAAGACAGCTAGCAATTTGTAAATTCAGTATGTGCTAAATGGAATATTAAGGATCTAGGATAGGACTTCTCATCTACTGAGCTACAATTATATAGACTCCCTTTAAACAAACTAAAATACATATAAAACCCACAAACGTGCAAAAAGAAATTGTCCTTTCTCTATCTGTTCCCTGAGAAAATGTAAACCTATATAGTACTGTTATTAATTTTTAGTTCATTGTGAACTTTATTAATTAAAACAACATTCACTCACACCTAACAATAGCAGTCTCAGTGTGAATGCAGTCTCAGCTTCTCGGATCTCCTCATCTCACAAACTCCTCAGCCCTCCTTGGGTTCATTCTAGACAGACCACCCTGGGCTCAACTTTCTTTACTGATTCACAAATGTACAACTGTGTTACATGAGTTCTCTGAAGAAAGAGCAATAAAGTTTTACAAAAATGATAGTACAGCAAAGTACCTTCTGTTCACCCAGGATTCTTCTGGGATGATTTGATTTCTCCCAATAACCATTCCCTCTTCATACAACACACACATCCCTTTCCTCTCTCTCTCTTTCTCCTCCCTCTCTTCACCTATAAAGCACTCAGAACAGGTATCTAGACTATTTAATAAATTATTACAGTCAGTCCTCCATATTCATGGGTTCTACATCCACAGATTCAACCAACTACAGATGAAAAATATTTGGGATATACAACAATAAAAAACAAAATACAACAATAACAATACAAAATTTTTAATAACTATTTACAGAGTGTTTTCATTGTATTCGGTACTGCAAGAAATGTTTTAAAACATACACAGATTATATGCAAATACTATACCATTTTATATGAAGGACTTGAGCAGCTGTGGATTTTGATATCTATGGGGGTCCTGGAACCAATTTCCCCGAACACTAAAGGACAACTGAACTACACCTTTTTAGCTCTTATTCTCTTCCTTCCACTTTATTACCACTACTACTCTCCCACACACACATACATTATCCCATAAATCCCAGAAGAGCTCTAGCTAAGAAAGGACAAAATGAAGAAACAAGAACTTGAAAATCTAGTTTTTTCCATCAGATACTCACATTTATTACTGTAAATAGGAGTAAACAAGAGAGTGAAAATGTGCCTAGCATCAACTCTACTATATTCAAGATGAATTCATTCATTCGTTCAACAGGCACTCAAAAAAAGGAAAATACTTATGGTAGGATTTACTCCTAAAATCTCCAGAAGGTACTGTCTTGCAGCAAATGTCTTCCTCTTACTGTTACATATGTGATTTTTTATTCATCATTAGGCACTTTAAAAAAAAAAATCATTCAATAGAATTCTCTGCTCTTAATTTTTAAAAGGGGTATGGTGAATTTTTTCTCTCTTCAAAACACAAAACCAAAAAATAAACTAACTTTTTGTAACCCTGATAGTTTTGGTCTTAAGAGTCAGCCATTCAGAACAGAAGTACTCCCTAACTCCCCTGACAAAATGGCATTCTACATACCTCCAATATTCCACTAAAGGTAAAAACATAATATTAGATTTCAAAGTGGTACTGAGATCTATTAGGATAACATATTTTCCAATTTAGCCCCCCAAACAACCTTTAAATTCCATTATAATTTTACTTCAAATCATATTTGTATTTTTCAATGAAGGACTCTTGAGTCTACAAAAATATATTGGGTTGTTTTGCTTTTCCCATTTTACAAAATTGAACAGAAATAATTCAACCAATACTAAACTCTTGCAAGACTAGCAATTATTTTAGAAGGATAAAAATGAGATAAAAAAAATTAGTAGAAATAACTACATCAGAGTTTTTGTATTTATATTTTGTATTTAGAGGTATCCTTCTCTACCCAGTTTTCCGAATTATCAAAAGATCATTCTATACTGCAGCAACAAAATCAGTTGTGATGAACGATAACTTCTGGTCTGCTTACAATCAAGCAGTGTCTCCTCTCTCTAAAGAAAGAAGCCAGATTTCTTCATCCTTTCTACCAGTAGATAGATGGGAACACTGACTATATGCAAATTCTAAATATCGTAAGATTTAAAGCACCATGCATCAAACCATTAACTAATTTTTTTTAAGTGAAAGCAAAAACTCTTAAAATGTAGCTGGACTGGTGAACAAGAAATTGAAGAATAATGATAATGCTAAATGAAACTATAAGGTATTAAATTCCTGGACAGAATATGGTGTTACAAGCCATAAATTCTTTTTAAGCTTTAGAGTCTTATTTTTCAAATTTTTGCAAACAAAAAGACAAATGATTTGACTGCTCATTACTGTCTGATTTTTAATTAAAAAGTGAGGGACAGTACCTCCTAGTTTTAATATATCTACATTAATAAAATAAATTCTATGTTTGCTAAGTCCTGTGTGACTTATAAGCTACATTTATCAACCATTAAGTCAGGATATAGCACAATGGCCACGAAATAATAATACATAAATTAAGCTATCTCTGGTAAAACTGTGTATGAAGTTATCATAAGCAACAGTGACTGATTTCTAAACTTTAAAATCATAACCACATGCATCCTCCCTTTCCTTCAAATAACCACAGGAGTGTAGGTACGTATATAAATAAATAAAATCACCAAAATATCTTAGAATATCTTTTCTTACAGAATGTATTTTAACCAGAAAACCTCACCCACTCCTACACTGTTTCTCAATAATATTCATCTACTCTGTCCAACCCTCAATTTATCAGTAAAGAATTCATGACACTCCAAAAAGCTAATGTAATTATTACTGTTATCTCATTAAGTGTGCTCCTCCTAGTACCAAACTAACATTATAGTTGTCACCTAGCTCATTCACTATGCACACCACCCTCTTCTCCCCTTCCCATCACCACCATTTCACGGCAGAATATTCACAAGGCTGAAGACTGTTTCTTATCTCAGCAAACAGAATTAAGATCAGATGGCTAGCCACAAACGAGAAGTTAGAAGCCACACAAAAATAAACACTAGCAGTCCTAAAATTTTCTACTTTCAGTCTCTAACAAAAGCAGTAACATCATTTTTATTTGTGATGCCCTAGGTTATAGCCAGAAGCTTTTCACCTGATTATACTAATAAATCCATTTAAAATGATACTTTTACATCAGATCATGTCCTTCATATACTAGCATACTT
The DNA here is from genome assembly GCA_963574635.1 of Cheracebus regulus. NCBI lineage: Eukaryota > Metazoa > Chordata > Mammalia > Primates > Pitheciidae > Cheracebus > Cheracebus regulus. Next base: position 33,886 of record CAUYQU010046384.1, on the reverse strand, counting down.
TAATTAAATCCATTTAACCATGGTAGGTTCTTCAACTCATATTTTTTTTGTATTTTTCCTGTATCATTCCTTAACTAACACATTATTTCTCCATAATATTTTTCTAAATATTACATCTATAAACAAAAAAGATAACCCTGCAAACTAATGCTAGAAAAGATAAATTAACATATGCCTTAAGTATAAAATATCAGTATTAAGTGTAACCTATTAAGTAACCAAGAGAAAAGATAACTATCAACTGCATGCCCAAGAACCTCAATTTAAGACATTATGTAGTATACACAATTTTGGTAAACAGAACTGAACACAGTATTTGCATAACAAAATGGGCAACTATAGCCTTATTTCTGACTTCAGATTAAAATATCTTAATTCTTTTTATAAGACAAAATAGTCATTTTAATGAAATATCTCTTTACAGGTATAATCATATGATTGACAGATAAAATAACTGCTTTAAAAATACTTCTGAGTCATTTTGTCCTTACCTGCAGGCATGAACCATTACTGCATGCAGTGACTGTTCCATTTCCTAGCACAGACTTGAAGAAGCATCATATCTCTCTTTCAGAATGTGACTAATCTGTGGGTTTGCAATTCCTAAGCCATTTACAAATGGCACTCCCTTACCACATAGGAATACTTATTACAACCAAAAATCAAGTATTTTTTACCTGCATTTTACAAATAACCTTTGTAATTCTGTAGAGCAGCAACTTCAAAATACAGGAAGAAAATCTCACAGTATTTTCTTTTTAAAAAGCAAGAATTTTTGTTTGTTAGCTAAATTATTTTTTAAAGCCTTCAACAGCTGTCACACATGAACCAGCAGTCTGCTGTGTTATGGTGTGCATGCTGCAGCTGATTAGGCTTCACTATTTTTCTTAAAAATTCAATTACCGTTTGCAAAAGCAGAACAGCTTGCCCAAATATACATCTTCAATACAGCACAATACCAGCATGCAGGACAATACGTTATATAGCAAACTTGACAAGGAAAAAAAATATGTCCTGGTTTGTTTCTTAGCAATGCTACACCATTTAATTGTTCATGCAAGAGATGTAGCTGTACCTTTCTGAAGAGGACGACTTCTCAGAGTTAACTGACATCAGCAGCTCAATCTTCTGCTTGATTTCTGGAAAAATCAGAAAATATTCACAACCAAGATTGCCTGCCCTTGCTTTCAAGCCTTATATCAAGAGATTTTTCTTCTGTAATCCCTTTTGTTCAGAATGAGGCCACAAGATTCACAGTACTTCTCTTAGGACTGAGATTCAATGGTGCTATAAAGGGAAAAAGCTCCAGAGGCATCAGGCCTTGCTAAACTATGCACATGACTGTTTATGAAAGCAGGAAGTACCATTTCTTTAAAGCAGAGGGGTGTTTTCTTTTTTAAGGAAGAACTAGCTTGGCTCTACGAGATGGTTTTCAATTCAGCAAAATAAAATTTTAACAAGAAATGCTAACATCTGAATTCAATATACTAGGAAATTTGCGAAGCCAGGGTAATCACCTTACAGGCTATAATAAACAGATATGCAACCCTTGGCTGTTTCCATTTCACTGGCCCTAAAAAATATGGCTCAGTGAATCATTTTTGCACTTAAGAATGAAATTTTAAAGCAGAACCTGAATTTACAGATTTCAAAATGCTTAACCTTTGTTTTAATTTCCTGATTGTGTTTAAATACACATTTAATATCTAGTGTGCCTAACTCTTCTAAAAAGAGACTTCTTATTTTATACCTTAATTTTCCCTTCCTCCTTCGCAGTACAGTACAAGTGAACAGCAACACCCATTTACCGAGCGGAGATAATATACTTGTCCTTTTAGGAAAGGACTGACAATAAACATCTACAACAGGAATGTAAGCACCAGTTCAACTTAATTAGAAGATAATTGCTATGCTGATTTGGAAGGGAGATAACAGAGTAAAAGGGAAGGACAGAAGGGTGAAAAGAAAAAGAAAAGAAATAACCTAAAGCGTTTCCTTTAAAGCATGTAATTTTAAGTTAATAAAAACGACATAGTCCTATTACCCAGACTATTTCACGTGTAAAGCTGTTTTCCTGCCCCTAACAAGTATTTCCAACTGGATTCTTTAAAATGTGCTCTCATAATAAAAAGTTCACATATTAAAAATAGAATAGTGACACTAAAATGCTATCAACAGTATCAGGATTTCAAAAACAGACTTCAATCGTTCAGTGTGTTGTTGTTGTTGTTGTTGTTTTTAGCAGTAAAGCAAATTTTAATTTTTTTAATGTTAACTGGAATATGAGAAGATGCAAAGGAAAAAAAGGAATAAAAATTAGTTGCATAAAAAACAATGGACCTGTACAGAATATCCTCTCAGTGTTGTTAAAATAAGTTTTTCCCAAATTTTTAAGCTTATAACTTCAATCAATGAGTATGATAAACCCAGCATGAATAGCTGATGAGAGAGCAGAATCTACCACAGGCTGTCGCCCACCTGCATAGCCACGGGGAGAGCACAGAGCACAGCCCCTACAGCTGGGGTGATGCTGAGACTCACCTTGAGGATCTGGCACGAGGCGCCACAGTGAACCCTCAGCAGTGTCCCTCCTCTCATTTTGGAAGGAGCATAGTGTTGGAGCTCAGGCTCTGCCTTGGATTTACGAACAGGCTCCTCTGCCTGCTTGGGGGCTTTTTTTGTTTGTTTAAGATGGACACACTGTCCCCTAGGCTGGAGTGCAGTGGTGCAATCTCAGCTCACTGCAACCTCCGCCTCCCGGGTTCAAGGGATTCTCCTGACTCAGCCTCCTCAGTAGCTAGGACTACAGGCACATGCCACCACGACCAGCTAATTTTTTGTATTTTTAGTAGAGACAGGTTTTTCACCATGTTAGCCAGGACGGTATCAATCTCCTGACCTCATGATCCACCCACCTCTGCCATAAAGTGTAGGATTACAGGCATGAGCCACTGCACCCAGCCTCCTCTGCCTTTTTTTTTTTTTTTTTTTTTTTTTTTGGAGAGAGAGTCTTGCTCTGTAGCAAGGCTGGAGTGCCGTGGCTCTATCTCGAACTCACTGCACCCTCCACCTCCTGGGTACAAGCGATTCTCTTGCCTCAGCCTCCCGAGTAGCTAGGATTACAGGCACATGCCACCACGCCCAGCTAAGTTTTGTATTTTGAATAGAGGGGATTTCATCATGTTGGCCAGGATGGTCTCAATCTCCTGACCTCGTGATCCGCCCACCTCTGCCTCCCAAAGTGCTGGGATTACAGGTGTGAGCCACTGCACGTGACTTCCTCTGTCATTTTTAATAGCCATATGACCTTGGGAAATTACTTAAACTCTCTAAAGCCTCTGTCTCCTCTTCCGTAAAATGGGAATAATAACGTCTATCTGAAAGGCTGTGGTGAGAATTTAATGAAATAACCCATGAAAGTAAAGTAGTATTGTGCCTGGCATGTGGTGAGCCCTCCCTGCCTATTGCTACGTAGCGCCTAGCAAAAGACAGTCATCTCTCAATAAATATTTACTGAATGAGTTAACGAAGGATTCAAGGCCTGTCTGATGTTAAATGGTTTCTCCACAGTTTAAATCCACCTCCTCCTCATCAACCTCAACATCCCCCTTCTTATCACTGTAGTGTTACTGTAGGTGAGAACTTAACTTTAATCTGTATCTCAGCTTCCATTTCTAGAGAACTGTGCTCCATGTATCAACTTGCTGCTTCAAAAAAGAGATTATACTTGAATCCATCTTCATCGTGGCAATTTTTTATTCCAAAACAACAAAAAGTTCACACTTCAGTATATCTATGTAAATCAAAGCACTTAAGATGAAAAAGCCCAAGGTTAAACTTCACAGATCTAATGAAGTTAATCCCATCTTGTAAACACTGGAAAGAAAAGTTCAAGCTATAAACCATATTCTGGCAGGTGACACTGGGAGCTCCAAAGCAAAGGGGATTCCAATAATGCATGAAAAGGTTTCTAACTTCATTTTCACCTTATCTCTAAACCTTCAGATTTGTTCATAGCTCCAGAAGGACTCAGAAATCAAGGAATGTTAACACTATGATACTGTATCCTTTGAGGCCCCACATATTCTGTCTATGCTACCATCTACTCCTCCCTGTCCGCATCATAAATTGATCTGGTAATTCTCCACATTTGTGAAGAATTCCAGAAGCCATTTAATTGATTTCCATGCTATTACAATACCTGCTATAATCAGGGGGACCTGGATGTCCATACTGATATGACTTATTATAAAAGCCCTGGCTATGGACCCCAGGGTCCTCAATTCACAGACTCTTAAACCTCTACCTCTTGAACCATCCATTCCTATGACCATACTCAGGACATTCTCTTATACATACTGCAAACCGTTTCCCCCTCAATTAGTGAACTGTTTTTGAATTTTATTCCATTACTTCCAGGGTAGTGTCTAGGATCCTACACTCTTTATTTTTCTGCAATGAAGTTGATGAATCTTTTGTTAAATTCTAGTCTTCCTGTTTAACTTAGAAAGGCCTTCTTCATATCAAAGTTTTTAATTTTTAACCAATTTTCCTCTAATATGCTTTATAATAGTATTTACATATAAATCTTAGACCCTCTTAAGAGTTTATTTTGTTCTATGAAATGATACAGAGATCTAGTCTGCTTTTATAATTCAGATTTTAAAATGACACATCTTCACGATTCTAAAGTGACTCTCTTGTTCACCACTTCTCAGTTCTTCCAAAGCAGCAATCTTACAACTTTTAATTACATATTAATTCAACTACCCACTGTCTCCATGTATACATTTAGACCAATGAGTGGGGGGAAAAAAAGTCCATCGACCTGATTATTTAATAGCTGTATTCCTTATGGATATAATCTGAAAATGCTTGACAGTACAGTCAACAGCTCCTTCTACATCTCAGCCTTTAATCAATCCTTTACCATCTGCCCTACTCCCACCTCAAGACAATACTGGTTTATTTCACACAGAAAATAGGCAAGAGGTTCCTGTGTAGTTTGAATAAATATATTTTAAATTATGGTTCTTTTCTTTTTAGTCATAATTTTGTTTTTTAATTGCTAAATAACATTACAGGAGGACATAAGTTTTTCTGTTTTTTTAAAATGCTTTTTACATTTGCTTTCTCCTCATAACTCTGGGTACTTTGCAAGACCATTATCTTCCATGCAGCCCTTAAATGCTGGTGACCCTATAGGACCCTCTGTTCATTCACTGAGCCTTCTATCTACATACGCCCTTACCATCAAGAACTACAGGACACTGATGATGACTGTATGTGAGTTTCCAGCCCAATATTCTCTCTTACAACCCAGAACCGTATGTCCTCCAACCTCTACTTGACATTTTCACCTAGATAGTCCCTGAATGGCTTGAATGCAATGTCTAAAATTGAATCTATAAACTTACAAATCTAATGTCTTCTTTTATACTCCTGATCTCAGGGAGCAGCAACAGCATTGCCCTACCAAACGAGAAATGTTTGAGGGATCCCAGGCTAGTTCCCCAATCTCATTTGAAGTATCTTTCCCTCCATTCTTCCGCTGTAGTATCTTATGTTCTGGAAATACTGAGCTCTAATCTATGTGGCTCCCCAAACATACCATGGTTTTTCATGCCACTAAATCTTTTCGTATACAATTTTCTCTCCCTGAAATGCCACTGTTCAGTTGTCTCCCTCTCACATCCACCTCGCTTTTCTTTTTTCTTTTTTTTCTTTGAGACAGCTTCTCACTCTGTTGCCCAGGCTGAGTGCAGGAGTGCAGTGGTGCAATCTCGGATCACTGCAACTTCTGCCTCCCAAGTTCAGGCGATTCTCCTGCCTCAGCCCTCCAAGTAGCTGGGATTACAGTGGGGCACAACCATGCCCAGCTACCCAACTCACTTTTGTAATCTCAGTCCCAAATGTTACCTCTAACCACCTTCCCAGAATTAAGTTCACCTCCTCTACCTCTCCATATTTGCTTTACCAAATTACTAAAATATATAAATTATTTGTTTCAGTCCCCATGAGACCACTGCTTCCCTGAGGACAGGCACCTGAATGTTCAATTCAGACAGCCTGGCATATCAGGTATCGGTTGTTGATAACCTTCACAGTCTTCTCAGCCTGTTATAGTCAATCTAATGTTTGTTACAAATTCACCACATTAGTTTATTTACATTTCCAGATACACTTAATCAAAGATCCAAGCAATTTTAGAACTAGACTTATCTTCAGAGTTCATCTCATAGCTAAACCACACAAATTTATAATGGGGAAATCTAAAGGACAAAAAGATAAACGACGGGAAGCAATCACATTGTTCATCTCCGTAAGATTACTGCTGCTGAGACCTACAGTAAAATTTCCAAAAACCTCAACAACCCCAATAGTAAAACCCACCCAAATAGTCCCATAGGCGGTTCTTTTGGATAAACACAGAAGCTGATCCTTCTGGTTCAAGCTTAAAACAAGGGCTGAGTGTGGTGGCTCACGCCTGTAATCCCAGCACTTTGGGAGGCTGAGGTTGGTGGATCACCTGGAGGTTAGGAGTTTGAGACCAGCCTGATCAACATGAAGAAACCCCATCTCTACTAAAAATACAAAATTAGCCAGGCATGGCACATGCCTGTAATCCCAGCTACTCCAAAGGCTGAGGCAGGAGAATCGCTTGAATACGGGAGGTGGAGGTTGCGGTGAGCCAAGATCATGCCATTGCACTCTAGCCTTGGCAACAAGAGTGAAACTCAGTCTCAAAAAAAAGAGGGGGAAAAAACCCTTAAAACAAACCTGTTTTCCCCTTTATTAAAAAAAAAAAAAAAAAAAAAAAAAAAAAAACCTTTTTTTTCTAAGTTCCTTCCTCAGGAAAGGACCTTCAGGCCTCCCCCACCGAAAAAAAAAAAAAAATTCTCTCTCTCAAAGAACTGAAGGTCAGACTTGGTGGCTCACGCCCCCTAATCCCAACACTTTGGAATCCCCAAAGTGGCTAGCTCACATGAGGTCAGGAGTTCAAGGCTTGTCTGGCCAATATAGAGAAACCCTGTCTCTACAATACAAAAATTAGCCAGGTGTGGTGGTACGTGCCTGCAATCCCAGCTACTCAGGAGGCTGAGGCAAGAGAATCGCCTGAATCCAGGAGGCAGAAGCTGCAGTGAACCGAGATCACACCACTTCACTCCAGCCTGGTTGACAGAGCAAGACACTGTCTCAAAAAAAGAAAAAGAAAAATTCTAAGTAGAGGGAAGAAAAGGGAGACCACAGAGGGCCATCTATCTGTGTGAGGCTCTGTCTTCAAAAAAAGAACTGAAACTCACCATATCACCACATCCAGACAATGACACTTTGGATCCCTCATTCAACATGACTGCTTCCCTACCCCTCCCTACTTCCTACTTCATATTGTTACATTTCTTCCCTGCTATATAAAGCCCTGGTTTTAGTCAGTCTGGGAGATGGATTCAAGACTGGAGCCATCTCCTCGCTGCAGCACCCAATTTAAGGCTTCTTCCTTGATAATATTTGTTCTTTCGGTGATTGGCTTTTTTTTTTTTTTTTTTTTTTTTGAGACAGGTCTCACTCTGTCATTCAGGCTAGAATACAGTGGCACAATCCCGGCCGGCGCACCACAACCTCCCCCTCCCAGGTGCAAGCAATTTTCCTGCCTCAGCCTCCTACGCAGCGGGGATTACAGGCACCCACCACCACACCCAACAAATTTTTGTATTTTTAGTAGAGACGGGGTTTCATCATGTTGGCCAGGCTGATCTCGAACTGACCTCAAGAGATCCACCTGCCTCAGCCACTCAAAGTCCTGCAATTACAGGTGTGAGTCACCTCACCCAGCCGATCATTGGCTTTCTGTGTGGAGAGCAGCAGGACCTAGACCAAAACCTGGTGTTTCAGTAACAGTAGGACATTTCAACCTTACTTTAAATCAGCTTTTTAAATGCTATTTTCTCATATATCCAATCAATTAATCATCCCTATTAATCAGCTTTCTTGATTAAAACAACTAATCATCTGGAACATGATATTCTTCTTATTCATCTCCTTACACACACTCCTCAAAACCAATAATTTACTGTGATTTCCCCACTTATTCTCTTGCATCCAACCTACAGATCTTCCTCATAGCTTTTATCCTTGTTTTTACTCACATCTTAAAAGATACTCAAACTCCTTATGAAGATTAACAGTTTGACTCTTCAGTTAATGGCCTCGTAACTCTAATACTTCACTTTCTAAGCTGTAACACACTAGAAGTTTAAGACTCCTGGAACACTAAGGGCTATCAGTCCAGCACTCAGTCAAGCCCTGGAACCCTGATGAGGAATAGCAGATTACCAGTAACACTAGTCAGAATGACATCCCATAGGGAAGGTGCTTCAAAGATACAGACATCCTAGGAGAAAAATGGAGTCACTCTGAATCTACCTAGAATTTTAGAAGGGAGGGAAGCATAAGAACACATGGAAGCTGTGGACATGATATGCTCCTTCATCATTCAGATCACTACACCTGGGCATGAGGACCCTGACTTTTGTGCAGTGGAAATATAAAAACACAGTAACTGGGCAGATTATTCTACCTAAATTCTTAGAGCTACATTCTTTTTCTACAGGAATCATTCTGGCAAATTTAATAAACTTCCTTTCACTTGCCAAATTCTTTACATAATCATCCACAAATTTAATTTTCTTTGGAGTGTACAAGAGGAGGATTTTTTATTTTTTTAAGGGACAGACTCTTGCTCTGTCACCCAAGCTGGAGTGTAGTGGTGCAACTATAGCTCAGTGGGGCCTCTACCTCCTGGGCTAAAGCAATCCTCCCACTTCTACCTCCTAAGTAGTCAGAACTGCAGATGCACACCACTATGTTTGGCTAATTTTTTAATTTTTGTATAGATGGGGTCTCGCCATACTGCTGAGGCTGGTCTTCAGCTCCTAGGCTTAACTGATCCTCCCACCTTGGACCCCTCAAAGTGTAGGAATTAAAGTCATGAGTCACCATTTATGGCCCATCAGGAGGATTTTCAAAAATTAAATAGTCCTTACATTTATCTGGAGCCACTTTAGACTACAAGAAACAAATATAAATGGGCAAGGTGGCTCACACATGTAATCCCAACAATTTAGGAGGCCAAGGCAGAAGAATCACTAAAGCACAAGAGTTTAAGACTATCCTGGGCAACATAGTAAGACTTCATCTCTAAAAAAAATTAAACAAAATTAGCTGGGCATGCTGACATGCACCTGTAGTTCAGCTACTAAGGAGGCTGAGATGAAAGGATCACTTGGGCCCAAGAGGTTGAAGCTGAAGTGAACTGAGATTGTACCACTACACTCCAGCCTAGGCAACAGAGCAAGACTCTGCCTGAAAAGAAACAAATATGTATTAAGGTTGCCTGAAATGACAGGTTAATACTGCAAGAATATACCTATAAGTTAAGAGGAAAATGCCTCAGCAGGCCTAAAAACCACACGCTTCTTCAGAAGTCAGGGCAGCTCCCAAATCAATTTTACAGGTGTTTGATGAGTTGGTTCTCCACCTTAATGCTCCACTATTCTGAGGTTTCAACACTTCTCTCACCCTAACTCTGTTTCTCCTGCCACTATCAATTAACTGCTTCTCCTCTCTATTTCACATGTTTACACATTCTACTACCTCGAGACACATGCTTATGGAGCCTCTCTTGGTGTCTCCAACATGGCACCTTTAAGAGACTTCTCACTGAGATGCAAAATGCCCACAGCGGCTTTTCTGGCTCAGGTGCCAATTTCTGATACTACTATCTGAAGCCAAGTGTTAAGGTCCTGACTCAAAACTGGAGACTGACTCATTAGGGAATGTTCACAAAGCAGCAAGAATAAATTCACAAAGCAGCAAGAATAAAGCAATTCCTCTGAGTAATTGATGAGGGTGGATGATTAACTGACCAACATCTCCACAAGCCAGTCTAGCCTTAAAAGGGAGTCCCAGTCATCCCAGTATTCATTATTGAAGTCCTCTGTTATGAGAATTTACAGAAAAGCAGAAATTCTGCAAACAAAAAAACAATCACTGGTGAACTGAGCATTCAAAAAACTATCCCCAATTACCACTAACTTTATCCCCACCCATCAAAATCCTTTGTCGGCCTTTCATTGATGATCACACAGTCTAACAATTCAATCAAATACAAACCTAGAGCCAAGTGAAAACTTACAATCTGTCAAAGATGAAAAAAGTGACAAAGTTGATAGAAAACACTAAAGAAATTCTAGAATGTCAGGCAAAACTATTGATAAATAAGGATAGAGAAGAAGTTTATGAGGTTAGTAAATGAAAAGAAAAATCAACAAGGACAATAACATGCTAGGTGCCTGAAGAATAATTACTTGAGGCCAGGCACAGTGGGGCTCATGCCTATAATCCCAGCACTTTGGGAGGCTGAGGCAGAGAAATCAATCACTTGAGATCAGCAGTTTGGGACCAGCCTGGCCAACAAAGTAAATGTCCACGTCTACTAAAAATACAAAAATTAGCCAGGTGTGGTGGAGCACACCTGTAATCCCAGGTACGCGGAAGGATGAGGCAAGAGAATAGCTTGAACTCGGAGGCAGGGGTTGCAGTGAACTGAGATCATGCCACTGCACTCTAACCTGGGGGACACAGCAAGACTCTGTCTTAAAAAAAAAAAGATAATTATTTGATTTTAAGAGACTGAAAGAGGATACATAATAAAGCCCATAAACAATTTGCAAAAAATGAGACGGGGCACAGTGGCTCATGACTGTAATCTCAGCACTTTGGGAGGCCAAGGCTGGCAGATCACATGAGGTTAGGAGTTCGAGACCAGCCTGGGAAACACGGTAAAACCCCGTCCCTGATAAAAATACAAAAAAAAATAAAATTAGCCAGGCATGGTGGCGTGTGCCTGTAGTCTGAGCTACTTGGCAAGCTGAGGCAGGAGAATCCTTTGAACCCAGGAGGCGGAGGTTGCAGTGAGCTGAGATTGTACCACTGTACTCCAGCCTGGGCGACAGAGCAAGACTGTTAAAAAGGAAAGAAAAAAAAGAAGAGGGGAGGGGGGAGGAAAGGGGAAAAAAAGAAAAAAAAATTGTAAAAATGCTCTTCGTATGCTGGGCACACCTGTAATCCCAACATTTTGGGAGGCTGAGGCAGGTCGATCACCTGAGGTTGAGAGTTCGAGACCAACCTGACCAACATGGAGAAACCTCATCTCTACTAAAAATACAAAAATTGGCCAGGCGCGGTGGTGCATGCCTGTAATCCCAGCTCCTCAGGAGGCTGAGGCAAGAGAATCACTTGAAGCTGGGAGGCGGAGATTGTGGTGGGCCGAGACAGCACCATTGTACTCCAACCTAGGCAACAAGAGCGACACTCCGTCTCTAAGAAAAAAAAATGCTCTTCGTTATGGCTGTATTATAACCTAAAAGATGTCCAATCATGTTATTATACAACTTAGTATGGAAATATCCACCAAAAACAATCAACACTTGATATAATCTTTGTTCATTCTAAAAATAAGTACATATTTTCAATTATAATTTAAGTTTTTTAAATTAATTAAGGTTACTTGCAGATTGTGATTTCATTTTTAAGATGAAGTCCCACTTCCACCCACTTCCTTAAACATAGTCTTTGCCAGTACCAGCTCTCCCTGCTGCAATTCCAAAGCAAGACTGTTCATGCTCCTGAACACAGTGCCCACAGTCTATGTCATGTTCGCTCCAAACTTTACATTGGGGGTGCCAGAGGGCAGCAGGCAGGGGAAGTGTGGCCAGAAGAGAATGAAGGAGGAAAAGGAGGGAGTCTCAGGCTGGTTAGGTTTCTGATTCAGAATTTACAAGGTAGCTGTTACCACTTACGAGAAACTCTGAGAGGAAATGTTTTTCTGTCACTTTTTAAATTATTATTGAGTACAATTTATAACCCAAGAGAAATACTAGTTCAAAAAGAAAGATTTGCTGCTGATTTCTAAATTCTGAGAAGAAAAGTCAATCATTCTCTCCAAAAGTGAAATCCTTATTCCCCCTGCTCCCATGAAGTTATGAAAGAAAGCCCAGAAGCAAGAAGGCAGAGAGGACCTCTGACTACTCAGCCTAAAGGCTGCATGGATATACTAAAATTTCACAGTTCACCAGAAGTGTTTGTTACCAGTGTTTTGATATAAAATTTCAGGAACTAAATACAACGTATTAAATTCCTAATTTTACTAGCCTCATCATCATTCTCCTCTGTTAGCAATGAAACGCAATGAAACCAATCTCTGAAAACTATCTGAAGGTTTCTCGCTACTGCAAAGTATCATTAATAGTTAATCCAGCCTCTCAACAGAACAAAACCTCTTTTACCTTGATGCTGTCAAGTAGACAGAAGTAGTAACACAAGTTCTTAGGTCACTATGAGCTGTTACACTCAAGGTGACACCCAATGCTGTGTTCAATACAAAGTCAAGTTTTACAGCTTTTGCTGCATTATTCTTAAAATATGAATATTCCTTTATTTTACTAACACATAAATTTTACCAATTATATCATGGAGTAATACTCAAAAAAATAAGTATTTTTATAATCTTGAGAGAATTTTTTCATATCAGATGTTAACAGACAACTGAAAAACTACTTGGTTCATTGATATTGGGACATACAAAGTCAAAAATTAAGCCAAGTGCAGTGGCTCACACCTGTATCCCAGCACTTTGGGAGGCTGAGGCAGCAGACTGCTTGAGGCCAGAAGTTCAAGACCAGCCTGGCTGTCTCTACTAAAAATACAAAAATTAGCTGGGCATGGTGGTGCATGCCTGTAATCCCAGCTACTTGTGACGCTGAGGCAGGAGAATTGCTTGACCTTGGGAGGCAAGGTTGCAGTGAGCCAAGAAGCCAATGAAGGCCAGCCTGGGTGACAGAGCAAGGCTCTGTCTTTAAAAAAATAATAATATGATGTTTTAATTTCATTTACAATTTTTGCATACAAACAACTGTGAGTTCACCAACACAATTAATGCCTGATTTCTAACCTCTTTGGTAAGCCAACACTCACCCAACCATCTCAAAAAGAAAATTCATTATGTTAAGAGGTGGCAAAATTATTGTGGAAGGCTATTCACATGTATAAGAAAACAAGTCATTTAAAGAAAACAAAAAAAAGCTTGTTTATAAGGCATAAGAATTAGTGCCCTTAACTCTCAACTCACATTAACGTTCAACCCATTACTTCCTTTTTTTTCCCCTCCTTTTTCCCAATGGTAAGAAATGAAGCCAGAGATAATGGCAGCGGCCTGTTCCCAGAGTACCTTCTGTGCCATACAAAGAAATCCCACTTTTACGTAAGGCAGAAATATAATCAACTATATAGTGAAAATTAAAGATTCAACATGTGATTGAGATTAAAAAGCAAAATTTAAAAATCTTATGTCATGCTGGGGGAAAATCATTAAACTTCATGGAGCTATTTATAAGGCTTGTCAATTCACCACAATTCACTTTGTGTCTGTACTCACACAGAGGACCCTTCAGGAGCTTTGCCAATTACCACTTCTCTCATTTGTAAATACTAAAATTCTCACCTCAAGCATCAGTTGTCCCTTATTTCTATAAAAATATCTTTCACAGCAGCAAGCAATAGCTAGGCTTTGGTGCTTTATACAACATTATGAAGTACCACACTTTAGTCAAATGGGCTACATCTACTTGATTCCTGTCTTGCTGTTTATGAGGTTTCTCACAAATGCACAACTAAAATCTACTTCTCCATTTCAATAAGGAAGAATCAACATACAGGGTCTTAAACACAGCAAGAGCACAAAAGACTCTTACCCTTGTTATAATAAAGTTACCCTGAGTCAATATTCCAGTCTACAAGTTCTTCACCTTTATCACCTACAGCCATGTACTGAGTTATTGGTTTTCAATCACACTGAAAGTTTTTTGGCCAGGCAGTGTGGCTCCCGCCTGTAATCCCAGCACTCTGGGAGCCTGAGGCAGGAGGATCGCTTGTGCCCAGGAGTTCCAGACCACCCTGGGAAACATACCAAAACCCCATCTCTACAAAAAAAAATCAAAAATTAGCTGGGCATGGTGATATACGCCTGTAATACCAGCTACTCAGGAGGCTGAGGTGGGAGGAATGTGTGAGCTGGAAGGCAGACTGCAGGGAGCCAACATTGTGGTGCCACTGCACTCCAAACTGAGCAACAGAGTGAAACTCTGTCTCAAAAAAAAAAAAAAAGAAAAGTAGAAGAAAAAAGAAACAGTATTTCAAGTATAAAACAGTGCTTGAACATTAAAATATTAGAATAATAACTCAATTTCAAATAAATGATATGCAGTTTAGGTATTTGTACCCTTCAAATCTCCTGTTGAAATGTAATCCCCAGTTTCGGAGGTGGGGCCTGGTCAGAGGTGTTTGGATCACAGGACGGATCCCTCACGAATGGCTTAGCATTGTTCCCTTGGCGACAAGTGAGTTCACATGAGATCTGATTGTTTAAAAGTATCTGGCACCTCCTCCCGCTCTCTCTTGCTCCAGCTCTTGCCAGGCAACCCATCTGACCACCTGCTCTCCCTTTGCCTGCACCATGATTGTAAGGTTCCTGCAGCCTCACCAGAAGCAGATGCTGGAGCCATGTTTGTAAAGCCTGCAGAACTGCAGGCCAATTAAACCTCTTTTGTTTATAAATTACCCAGCCTCAGGTATTTACTTATAGCAATGCAAGAACTGCCTCATGCAAGGTAGAAACAGAAACAACTAGCATTTTATACCAGTTACAATGTAGCAGATATGCATCTATTTGCTTTACATATAATAATCTTGATACTCCCATATCCCTATAAGATAAATACTATCATTATCTCCATTTTATAGGAAAACTGGGGTACAGAAAGGTTAAGTAACTTCGTCAAGGTTCAGAGAGCCACTGTGGTAGAGGGAAAATCTGTACCCAGATAGTCGGTGCACAGGGTATGGGTTCTCAGCCACTACGTTCTATGCATCTCCACTTTCAAATGTCCTCAAATTTTTCAATAATGACATTCCTTTACCATCATATTTATAAAAGCTATGATGCAATCCTACAAATCCAGTCACATTCAGACTTCCAGTTTACAATCTTGCTGCTCCATCCCTCTACAAGTAATTTCTTTGGTCCTCTCAGTCAATTTTAAAACAATTATTTATTAGATTAACTGCGCTAAGTGTTTGGAGGGTCAAAAGTCATTAACATATTAAGAGTCCACAAAGAAGATCAAATATTTTTGCTATATTTAACTGTAGTTTATGAAGTAAACTACATTGAAGTTAAGCACTGGGTAATTTGGGCATTCCAAGAAAGTCTCAGAATGCATCCTCTGTATTTAATTTTACTCTTCATGCCAAAGGACAGCTGTACTGATTTACAGACCAACGAAATCACTCTCTGGGGGTGGTAATGCCTAAAAAGTCCTACAAGCAATTCTGATGCACAGCCAGTACTGAGATCACTGGTTTTACACTGGCACCATCCTCTCTAACTAAAATGACAATATTTCAAATGCATAATTCATTTCACAAACACAATTAATTAGTCAATCATGCCAAACACTATTCTACTTATTGATTTCAATATGGAGAATGCTGGCTATGTATACTCTTAGCAGTTTCTCTTCCAAGTCTACCCTAGAAAGAGATTTATACATGTCCTAGGAGAATCACACAAAGATGTCTGTCACATTGCTGTATGCAACAGCAAGAAATGAAGAACCATCCAACTGTTAGATGAACTATGGTACATTCATAACATACAGCATTTGAAAAGGATGCAGAAGATCCACATGTATTGATAAAAGATATCTAAAACCTAACTCTTACTAAAAAGAAAAGTAGCTTGCAGAATACACACATATACTGTTATATATATGTACCTGTTATAGATATTTCACAGGTACATATATATGTATATATACATGTAAAATGAAGTTGAAGGATATATTCTTAAATAACTAGAAAACGGCTGGGTGCAGTGGCTCACGCCTGTAATCCCAGCACTTTGGGAGTATGAGGTGGGCAGATCACTTGAGGTCAGGAGTTCAAGACCAGCCTGGCCAACATGGCAAAACTCTGTCTCTACTAAAGATACAAAAATTAGCCAGGTGTGGCGGCACACACCTGTAATCTCAACTACTCAGGAGGATGAGGAAGGAGAATCACTTGAACCCAGAAGGCAGAGGTTGTGGTAAGCCGAGATCACGCCACTGCACTCTAGCCTGGAAGACAGAGTAAGACTCTATCTCAAAAATAAAAATAAAAAATAACTATAAAATGATTTTCCTTACTTATGATCAGAAAGATTTATCTTTATTTCCACTTTAATTTTTTACAAATATTATTTGTATAATTAAAATATATATTTTAAGTAATCTTATCTTACCAAAGGATGCCCATTTAAAACACATGCCTTTTGTGCTTGTATGGCTTTCAAATGGGCACTACACAAAAAGACTGCCATCACACCATTATAAATAGTCTCCAATGCTAATTTTCACTTTTAAATAAAATTCACACTTTAATCAAGGTCAAAGCAATATTCTGTTGGGATTTTGAGAGTGTTATATTGAAGGGGGAAAAAAAAAGAACAACTAAATTCTTCTCACACTATTCTATCATTTAAAAAGGGAGTCTTATGAAGTTGTACAACTGGCATTCTAAAGACACCAGCCTTGAAAACTTAATTTAGTCTGTCCCGTCTAATTCCACCCATAGCAGGATCTCACAACATAACAAAAATGCCAAAATCAGTGAACTTTAAAAAGAATTACAAAAACATATTAAGCAGCCCAAAAAATATCAAGTTTCAACTGTGAAATGGGTGGAGTAAGCTTATGGAAGTCTCTCACTGCTATTAGAAACAGAGGATCACATGCTAAAAATGTGGGATTAAAAACTCCAAGTCTGTAAGTAGACCCATCCTCCTCCCAGATACTTTTCTCCTGGACCATGCAGAGAAGGAAGACACATGCTAAAGAAGCTGAAGCCAAATGTCTAGACAAGAGGTAAGTAAAAAATCTCTCAAGAACAGAGCTTTTAGAAACTCTTCAAGTTTTCCTTTTGTTAAAAAATAACTTCCTTCCAGTCACATCATTATTTAACAAAATCACTCTCAATGTATACTTAAATATAAAGGCATAGCTCCAGAATATTCCAGGTTCAATTCCAGATCACCTCAATAAAGAAAGTCACACAAAGTTTTTGGTTTCTCAGTGCATATAAAAGCTATGTTTACATGATACTATAGACTACTAAATGTGTGACAGCACTCTCGGAAGCTGAGGCAGGAGGCTCTCTTGAGACCAGGAGTTCAAGGCCAGTGTGAGCAACATAGGAAAACCCTTATCTATAATATAATAATAAATATATAAATATAAATAATAAAAATATAAATTATTTACACCAAGAACTAAAACATGCAGATACATATAATTGTTTTTATAAGAGATGAGGTCTCACTTTGTTGCCCAAGCTGTCTCAAACTCCTAGGCTCAAGCAATTTGCCCCTACTGGCCTCCCACAGTGCTGGGATTATAGGCATGAGCCACATGCCCAGCAAACATAATTTTTTTTTTTTTTTTTAAGAAAATCTGTTGTTTATTGTTGCCACCTTCATCAATGATCTCAACTGTGGAATCTTCTGGATAACTTGCTGTAAGCTTCTACATCATATTGCACTTTTATGTTATAAAGACAGGTTCTTTTCTTTTTTTTTTTTTTTTTGAGACAGAATGTCGCTCTTGCTGCTCAGGCTGG
The DNA here is from genome assembly GCA_963574635.1 of Cheracebus regulus. Lineage (NCBI taxonomy): Eukaryota > Metazoa > Chordata > Mammalia > Primates > Pitheciidae > Cheracebus > Cheracebus regulus. Next base: position 16,114 of record CAUYQU010046384.1, on the reverse strand, counting down.
AGTGCAATGGTGCGATCTTAGCTTACTGCAACGTCGACCTCCTGTGTTCAAGCGACTCTCCCGCCTCGGCCTTCCGAGTAGCTGGGATTACAGGGATGCGCCACCACACCTGGCTAATTTTGTATTTTTAGTAGAGACAGGGTTTCACCATGTTGGTCAGGCTAGTCTCAAAATCCTGACTTCAGGTGATCCACCCACCTCAGCCTCACAAAGTGCTGAGATGACAGGCATGACCCACCATCCCCAGCCAAAGACAGGTTCCTTTCTTAAGCCTCATGAACCCAACCTCTTTGGCTGAACCAGCTTCAAACTTTTCTTCTGCCCCTTCCTTACCTCTTCTCAGCCTTCACAAAATTGTGAATAGTTAGGGCCTTGGTCTGGATTAGGTTTTGGCTTAAGGCAATGTTAAGGCTGGTCAATATTTTATCCAGATCACCCAAAATTTCTCCCTATCAGCAATAAGATTGTTTTGCTTTCTTACCATCTTTGTGTTCACTGGAGTAACACTTTTAATTTCCTTCAAGAATTTTTCCTTTGCATTCATACTTGGCTAATTGTTTGGCATAAGAGGTCTAGCTTTCCTCCTCCTCAGCTTTTGACATGCCTTCCTCATAAGCTTAATCATTTCTAACTTTTAATTTAAAGTGAGAGACATGTAAATCTTCCTTTCACTTAAACACTCACAGAACATTGTAGCATTACTAATTAGCTTAATTTAAATACTGCTGTTTCTCAGGAAGTAGGAAGGCCAAAGAGGATGGAGACAGAGAACAGCTCAGTGGAGCAGTCACAACACGCATAGCATGTATCAACTAAGCTCACTGTCTTATATGAGCACAGTTCTTGGAACCCCAAAACAATTACCATATTAACATCAAAGATCACTCATCACAGATCAATATAAGCACAAATGTAGCGGAAAGTTCTGAAATATTTCAAGAATTACCAAACTAACACAGAGACACAGGCTCTGGAGGAAAAAAATGGCATAAACAGACTTGCAAGATGTAGAGTTGCCACAAAACTTCAATTTGTATTAAAAAAAAAATGTGTAGACAACAGAGTGCAAGCCGTTTCTACAAAAAAAAAAAAATTAGCCACGCATGGTGGCTCACACCTAGTATCTGGAAAGCAGAGGTAGGAGAATCACAAAAAAAAAAAAAAAAATTAGCCAGGCATGGTGGTCCCAGCTAGTATCTGGAAAGCAGAGGTAAGAGAATCACTTGAGCCCAGGAGGCAGAGGTTGCAGTGAGTGGAGATCATGCCACTGCACTCAAGTGTGGGCAACAGGCACCCTCCACCACACTCAGCTGATTTTTCTATTTTTAGTAGACACAGGGTTTTACCATGTTGGTTGGGCTGGTCTCAAAGTCCTGTCTTCAGGTTATCTACCCAGCTTGGCCTCCCAAAGCGCTGGGATCATAGGCATGAGCCACTCAAAAACAAAAACTACAATATTAGAAAAGTGCAACAAAATGAGGGATAGGCCGGGCCACATTCCTAAGTCCACCATTTTGGGAGGCTGAGGTGGAAGGATCATTTGAGGTCAGGAGTTCAAGACCAGGTTGGGCAACACAGGCAGACTCTGTCTCAGCAAATACAAAATTTAGCCAGATGTGGTGGCACACGTCTATAGTCCCAGCTATAAAGTTTAGGATGATTTTGCCAAATAAAGAAATAAGGCCTGAGCCCACTCTAAACAGAAAAATGGCACATGCAAACCTACAGAGAACCTATCATATGCTCCATCTGAGTGGTTTTGGTGGCTGGCAGGACTTAAGTCGGTACTGGTAAGAAATGAAGCCAGAGATAATGGAAGGGGCCTGTTGCCCAGAGCACCTTCAGGGCCATACGAAGAAATCCCACTTTTAAGTAGGGCAGAAATAAAATAAGGTATGGCTGTAGCTGCCAACATATTTTCACTCATTTAAAGTGCTCAACTTTTTCCTTATTCTAAAGCCTGTCTGACATTTGGACTAAGACTATTTTCTTTAAAGACAGAGGGACAGCTGGGTACAGTGGCTCACACCTGTAATCCCAGCACCTTGTGAGGCTGAGGCGAGTGGATCACTTGAGGTCAGGAGTTCAAGACCACCCTAACCAACATGATGAAACCGTATCTCTACAAAAATTACAAAAAATTAGCCGGGCATGGTGGCGCACACCTGTAATCCCAGCTACTCAGGAGGCTGCGGCACAAGAATTGCTTGAACCCAGGAGGCAGAGGTTGCAATGAGCCAAGTTTACACCACTGCACTCCAAATAAAATAAAGGCAGAGGAAATTAAAAATGTATAGAAAGTGAAGTGAGAGGATAAATTAACAGCATGGAATATAAAAAAAAGTATTTGTAGTTGTGGTAGCATTCCATTTCTCAATTAGGGATTAACTATTTTATTATTCTTTATGCTTATAATTTCATGTAATAAATATATTTTAAAATTTCAGAATTTTCAAATATTTTAACCAGAAGAACAACTGAAAGAGGTTCCAAGGCAAAATAGAATGCTGTTTATCCCAAAATTATTGCCTAGTAGTTGCCTCTTAGCTTTTCCATTGCTCTCCCATGTTTCTTTCCGTATTTCCTTCTCTGAAATACAGATGAACCTCAGCCACCAACACTTTAAGGAATCAATGATTTTTTTTTTTTTTTTGAGACAGAGTCTCGCTCTTTTGCCAGGCACCAGGCTGGAGTGCAGTGGCACGATCTTGGCTCACTGCAACCTCTACCTCCCAGCTTCAAACAATTCTCCTGCCTCAGCCTCCCGAGTAGTTGTGACTACAGGCGTGCGCCACCACGTCCAGCTAATTTTTTTTGCATTTAAGTAGAGACAGGGTTTCACTATGTTGACCAGGATGATCTCGATCTCTTGACCTCAGGATCTACCTGCCTAGGCCTCCCAAAGAGCTGGGATTACAGGCGTGAGCCACTGTGCCCGGCCAGAATCAATGATTTTTGACAACCATATGTTCATGAGAGTTGAAAGATTACCTGTCTTAACTTATTTAAGCCATCTTAGATTGAAATATTCATGTCTGATTAAAAAGTAAACCAGGCCTGGTACAATGGCTCACACCTGTAATCCAGCACTTTGGGAGGCCGAGGGGGGCAGATCACCTGAGGTCAGGAGTTCAAGACCAGCCTGGCCAACATGGCAAAATCCCATCTCTACTAAAAATATAAAAAGTAGCAGAGTGTGGCAGTACATGCCTGTAATTCCAGCTACTCAGGAGGGTGAGACAAGAAAACTGCTTGAACCCAAGAGGCAGAAGTTGCAGTGAGCCGTGCCACTGCACTCCAGCCTGGACAACAGACTAAGACTCTGTTTTTAATTAAAAAAAAAAAAAAAAAAAAAAAAGGAGACTGAGCATAATATAAAACATCTTGGCTAACTCCAGGCTTTTCCTTATTGGCAATACTCAGATATTCTCAGGCCTCTGAAACGCACCTGAAGATCTGCTGCTACTGCACCAATGGTCCCAGATTGGGACGGTGCTTTTCACTTGCTATTGTTTTTCTGTTTTATTCCTTACTGACAGACTATTGCCTTATGTTGCCATCTGTGTACCATCTAATTGGCTGATTTGATCCTGCTGAGAAAACTATAAATGATAGTTTCCCACACTGTACATGAAGTTTTCCTTAAATCATCCATGGCATTTGAATGTTTATGAGTTCTACATCAGGCTCTTATAAAGATAGTTCTACTCCTGCTCTCTCTCTCTCAAGGATCCCATTGCCACAGTACATCTACTTCTGTTTGAGCATCTCCTTGATTCTTTCCCAAGTGATTAGCTCTACAACTGTAGCTTGAAAGTAAAACATAAGACTATGCCAGGCTCAGCCAGGCGTGGTGGCTCATACCTGTAATCCCAGCACACTGGGAGGCTGAGGGAGGCAGATTACCTGAGGTCAAGAGTTCAAGATCAGCTTGGCCAACATGGCAAAACCCCATCTCTACTAAAAATAGAAAAATTAGCTGGGCGTGGTGGTGGGCGCCTGTGATCCCAGCTTCTCAGGAGGCTGAGACAAGAGAGTTGCTTGAATCCAGGAGGTGGAGGTTGCAGTGAGCCGAGACAGAGTCACTGCACTTCAGCCTGGGCAACAAGAGCAAAACTCTTGTCTCAAAAAAAAAATAGTATGCCAGCCTCCCTTATAGGATGGTGGCAACAGGAGCTCTTGCTTCATATTATGGTGACAACTACTATCCTAGAATCTGGGAAGATATTACATATCCTGATCTTCACAAAAGCACTATTAGGTAGATATAAATATCTTTTACCCTTTTTTTTTTTTTTGAGACAGAGTCTTGCTACCTCGGTTTCAAGTGATTCTCATGCCCAACCTCCCAAGTAACTGGGACTACAGGCAACCGCCACCACACTCGGCTCATTTTTGTATTTTTAGTAGAGATGAGGCTTCACCATGTGTGCTGGGCTGGTCTCAAATTCCTGACCTTAGGTGATCTACCCACCTTGGCCTCTCAAAGGGTTGGGATCACAGGTATAAGCCACCACACCAGGCCCTATTTCCATTTCAGAGGTAAGTAAAGGAGGTGAAACCCTAAAAGGTAAGATGATATGTCTAATGTTACACCCAGCTAAATAAGCAACAGATCTAGAACTTGTTCCCATGTCTGTCACTAAAAGTCAATGCTTTGAGTATGTACCGTTCTATTTCCATTGAACTGACCTAATCTCTCAGAAATACAAATTCCTGAGGTAAGAAAAGCATTATCCCAGTGTATCTTTCCCAGCCAGGCTACACCATCCACAAGGATGCTGTAAACTGCCTGCACCAGGGTCAGGGTGCACACCTAATACAATTGCTCAGGGTGAGACAACATACAACACAGCCAAATCCCAAAGGGCTGCCACTGAGCATCTCTAGTCTATACCTGTACCCATGTTCCCCTAGCTCCTGACAAACAGAAGGGTTAGGAGAATGCCTGGAATAATCAGACCCAATTCCAAAGCTCGATGAATGGAAATGGAAAAAAAAAAAAGTTCCACAGTTTGGACAAAAGCTTTTTTATCCAGTTTCACACACTCCCCACAAATTTATTTTCCAGTTCTACTCATTACTCAAAATGTTGTACTCAAAATGTTGGGTACCTATTGTTTACCAGCACTGTGTTTAGCAAGGTATGAATCCAGTAAAATTTTGTCAAGTTCTTTAAACAATCTCATCAGAGGTTCTGGTGAAAAAAATTCACAGAGAAATGTTTCTTCCATTAAAGGCTACCATCCCTTGTGAGGTTTAAAACAAAGGGAAAGCTATGCCTGAACCGTAGTCTTTTTTTTTTTTCTGAGATGGAGTCTCTGTCACCCAGTGTGGAGTGCTGTGGCTCAATCTCAGCTCACTGCAACCTCCACCTCCTAGGTTCAACCAATTTTCCTGCCTCAGCCTCTCAAGTAGCTGGGATTATCGGCACCCACCATCAGAGTTAGCTAATTTTTGTATTTTTAGTATAGACATGATTTTACCATCATGGCCAGATCCACCCACCTCAGCCTCCCAAAGTGCTGGGATTGCAGGTGTAAGCAACGACACCTGACCTTTAGTCCTTTTTTAATCCTGTTTTTCTATGGCTGATGCCCAGAATCTTCCTTAATAATATGTCTTTTAGCAAATATTGGTTTTCTTTAAAAAATATAAAATAGGCCAGGTGTGGTGGCTCACGCTTGTAATCCCAGCACTTTGGAAGGCCGAGGCAGGCAGATCACCTGAGGTCAGGAGTTCCAGACCAACATGGCCAACATAGCGAAACCCCATCCCTACTAAAAACAAAAAAAATTAGCTGGGGTGTGGTGGCACACTCCTGAGCCCCAACTACTCGGGAGGCTAAGCCACGAGAATCACTTGAACCCAGGAGACAGAGGTTGCGGTGAGCCGAAACTATACCACTTCGCCCCAGCCTGCGTAACAGAGAAAGACTCTGTTACAAAAAATAAAAATATATACATATATCTTTTTTTAACTCTGCTGTTTAATAATCTTAATCCTTCCTTTATTTTAGACCTACATTAGTACAGTGGCCACCAGCCACGTTTGGCTACTGAGATGTGCTTAGTACAAAAACTGAATGAAAATGTTTTATTAATGTTTAATATTTACATATTGCTTTAATATTTTAATAAGTTTATATATTTTACATATAACAGTTACAAATTCATATAAATGTACACATTATATATATTTTGATGTATATACATATTTGTTATTTTAATATATTTAATAGGTTTATGTTATATATGTTATAAACTCATATAAATTTATATATTATATATAAATATTTGATGTAAATTATTTAACATTTCATACTAATGACATGAATAAAACTATCTTGGATGTGTTAAATATATTATTAAATTATATACACATACAATGAAGTATTATTCAGCCATTAAAAGGAATGAAGCATGATACATGCTACAAGATGGATGGACCTTGAAAGCATTATGCTAAGTACAGTATTGTTTAACTCTGCTTACATGTGGTAGCAAGAATAAGCAAATTTCATAGAGACAAAAGGTAGAATAGTAGTTACCAGGGTCTAGGAAGGGAAAATGGGGAGTTGCTGTTTAATGGGCATAGAATTTGAATGAAATAAAGAAAACTTTCTAGAAAGAGTGGTCATGGTTACAAACAATATAAATGTACTTAATGCAACTAAACTGCACACTTTAAAAATGTGGTTAAGAGGATTTACGTGGCATACATTTTATCACAATTTATTTTTATTTTATTATTTTTTCTTTTTTTGAGATGGAGTCTCACTCTTGTTGCCCAGGCTGGAGCACAATGGTGTGATCTCAGCTCACTGCAACCTCCGCCTCCCGGGTTCAAGTGATTCTCCTGCCTCAGCCTCCCAAGTAGCTGGGATTACAGGCATGTGCCACAACACCCAGCAAATTTTTCTACTTTTAGTAGAGACGGGGTTTCACCATGTTGGTCAGGCTGGTTTCGAACTCTTGACCTCAGGTGATCCACCCACCTCGGCCTCCCAAAGTGCTGGGATTACAGGTGTGACCCACCGCTCCTGGCCCTTACCACAATTTAAAAGTACACTGTGGCTCACACAATATTTCTCTTGGATAGCACTAGACACACAGGGTTCAGGCTCCACAGTGAAAGATACTGAGGATTGAGAATGGCTGCAAAAGTCACCTCAAATTCTTAGTATACAGAATATAAACACTGCTAGCAAATCAGCTCACAGCTTCCTGAAGTACCTCTCATGAATACTACCCCATTTAACCCCACAAGGAGAAAAGTCTAATAAACTGGCTTGCTATCATCAAGCTTAAAATATGGAGCTTATTTTTTTCTACTAAAGAATGGCTCTGAAGAGTATAAGAATACTTTGTACAACAATCTCACAGCTGTTTCCATAAACTATTCTGCAAGTGCTTTTCAACAACTCTTGACAAAGACAATCAGCTTTGTGCTAAGTGTACTTCTCTCTATAGAAGACACACAATTTTACAAAAGTAATACCATGTACAGAGAAGCAAAATAATGGACGTTCTTTTGAATTCTAGTATCCAATCCTCTTAACTTACCAACTTTTCTCAATCTCAGCCTTCCAAGCCTCCTAACTTAGGAGATACATTTAGTTTTGTCTCCTATTTCTCAAGGCAAAGAAATAGTTTTGAGCTGCTGAACACAGAAGGAAAAATATGTAACAAACTGTTTCCAGTTAGTATATATGATTTAAAAATATATATATATATATTTAGGCCAGGTGTGGTGGTTCATGCCTGTAATCCCAGCACTCTGGGAGACCGAGGAGGGCAGATCACTTGAGGTCAGGAGTTCAAGACCAGCCTGGATAATATAGTAAAACCCCATCTCTACTAAAAAAAAAATCCTTAGAAAACAGATTCCAAATATAACAAGCATATTTCCTAAAATTCAAATATATAATAAAGTATAACTTAAGAGGAATTACAGTCAAACAGGAGAGGAAGGAAAATATGATGGAAGTCCACTGACTTTACAAGTACTAACGAAATCTGATTTCAGGAAGCCAAAGAAGAGACAGCATCATGGCCATTTCAGTATTTAAATATTTGAGGAAGGCTTATGAAGCTATTCACCGACACAGAAGAAAAACACTAATACAGAGCTCACTAAGTGCCAGGTACTGTTGAGGGGGCTTACCATTGATTAGCTCATTTAATCCACACAAACCCTCCATCGAGTAGACATTGTCATTATCACCCCTTTTTTACTAAAGAGAAAACTAACACAGAGAGGTTAAATAGCTTGACCCAAGGTCATACAGCTAGCAACTGGTAAAGCTGAAAAACAAATCCAGACACTCTGGCTCCAGAGGCCACTACTACATACTGCCTCTCACAGTATTTCCAGCAGGTTCAGAATTACATGTGTGGTGAAGATTTAAGTCTCATAAACTAATTACAAACTAGAGACTAAGAATACTTAGTGACCTCCCCTCACCCACCCACTGGGCAATACTCTGAGGAACTGTCAACAACAGTAACTTACAGGTATGATAAAATTCTCAAACTGAAATAAAATGGGCCAATTTTATTAGGTTAGTGCAAAAGAAATTGCATTTTTGTGCCGTTACTTTTGGAAAATAAAATAAAAACAAGCTGTTACAAACAGCAAACCAATTGTCAATCAAAGACCTTGAGTTTTATATGGTATTCAATAAATACATTGAATGAAGGGACACAGACACAGATCTGTAGTCCATAAACCACAGTGGTCACAAGTGCTGGAAACATAGGTACAATGTAGCTATCACATTTTCACTGTACACTGTACTTAATGTTACCTTATTGAATATTGGCATATTTTTCAAAATACACTGGCTTTCCCTGATACGGTGGCCATCTGACCCCTCAGATTTGTCAACACCCTACAGTCTACCGCCTTGGTTGTTTGCTCCTATAAAAGATAAGGCACACCATTTACCGTTTCAGACAGAAGGTGTGTGCTACAATCACCGAAAGGCCTTCAAGATTATCACAATCTGGCAAGTCCTCTTCCCAAAACCTGCAAAGCTCGAACAAGCTTTAACAATTAACAAAATCTTTGTTACAACAATTACTTTTATTTTCATTTTTAATTAAGCTGTAATTATTTATTTATTTATCTATTTATTCATTTAGAGACAGAGTCGCACTCTGTCACCCAGGCTGGAGTGCAGTGGTGCCATCGCAGATCACTGCAACCTCCACCTCCCGGGTTCAAGCAATTCTCCTGCCTCAGCCTCCCGAGTAGCTGGGATTACAGACGTGCACCACTGTGCCCAGCTAACTTTTGTGTTTTTAGTAGAGATAGGGTTTTACGATGTTGGCCAGGCTGGTCTTCAACCCTTGATCTCGTAATCCACCCGCCTCAGCCTCCCAAAGTGCTGGGATCACAGGCATGAGCCACTGCGCCTGGCCAGTAATTTTTACATACAGTAAAATTCATCTTTTTTGTGTTGTGTAAGTTTTGACAGTTGTGTAACCACTACCACAACCAAACAATTCCCTATTGCCATACTACAGTCAACATTTCTCCCACCTCTACCTTCTGGCAACTACTGATGTGTTTCCTAGAGTCTGTATGTGATTGAGCGCAGTTTCTTTCACTTAACATAATGCATTTAGATGCAACCACTTGCTGAATGTATTAGTAGTTTTGTTTTTTTTTTAATTACTGATGAGTAGTATTCCATTGTTAGGGCTATATCAGAGTTTGTTTATCCATTCACCAATTAGAGAAATTTGGACAGTCCACATTTTTTATTAACTGTTAAAAAATGCTGCTACAAGCAGTTACATATAGGTTTTTTTTTCTGAACCTAAGTTTCTGTTTCGCATAGGTAAATACCCAGGATTAGATCATATGTTGTTTGACTCTAAGAAACTCCTGCACTGTGATATGACTGCTTGAACCCAGGAGTCTGAGACCAGCCTGGGCAACATGCAAGACCCTGTCTCTTAGAAAAAAGAAAAGCAAACAAAATTATCAAATAAAAGGCCCCATAGGACAACATAGCTCAGATTATACTGCAACCCCCTGCCTAAAAGAGGTCACCCCCAACCCTCCTCAGCTGATGCCTCACATTAGCAGTAGGAGACAGCAAAGGCACAGGGCCCACTCCAACAGAGCCCACCTCCCTCTGTAAGGAGGCCTTCAGGCAGCCCTGCCTGGATCACACTGCTAGCAAGAGAGCCTGTGACACAGGAGAGATACCACAAACACTGGAGAGATATAAAGGTCCCATCACCTGACATGAAGCATAACTCATTTTGACACAATCTTTAGAATGTAATGGAATAAGACCCAGCCCCATGGCTCACGTCTGTAATGCCAGCACTCTGGGAGGTTATGGCAGGCAGATCACCTGAGGGCAGGAGTTTGAGACCAGCCTGGTTAATACAGTGAAATACCCTCCCTACTAAAAAATACAAAAATTAGCCAGGCGTGGTGGCAGGCGCCTGTCATCCCAGCTACTTGGGAGGCTGAGGCTGGAGAATCACTTGAACCCAGGAGGCAGAGGTTACAGTGAGCCAAGACAGCGCCACTGCACTCCAGCCTGGGCAAGAGAGAGTGAGAGAGACTCTGTCTCAAAAAAAAAAAATTATACATATATATATATATATATATATATATATATACATATACATATGAACACTATGTGTACATTGAAAACATATATACACACACACACACACACACACACACACACACACACACACACACACACACATATATATAGTATAAGAACACTATGTGTACATTGAAAACCTAAGTGTGACTTGTATAGTTACACATCTGACATCATGGCTGGGATACACTCATATTTCAACACAAACACAAATGTGACTATAACATAAAACTGATTTTCTGCCATGACTTAGGGAAACAAAAGTACAGCCACAGAAGAAATGTACTGTAACATTTTCATTTCTACCGTAACCATTTTCAAGTCCAAAATACAACTAACAGAAATAGATGCCTATCTAAGTTTCATGTCAGTATAAAATGAAAAATGACCCGAGTAAAAAATAATTAACATTTAATTATGGGTGGCATTAAATCCACAAGTGAGACTTATGGAAATAAAAGAGCTCTTAATTTTCACGTTTCTGTATGAAAATTAATTCATATTACTAAAAGAAAATCAAGGAAGGTATGGCTGATATCCATCATGGCTGCACTGTGCACTAGAAAAAAAAAAAAAAAAACCCACCAGAAAATGGATTTGAATCTTCACTCCTTACTATCTCTGTACCCTTAAATCAAGTCTCATTTTTCATAAACCTGTTTCTTCATCTATAAAATCATGTCAAAGTACTAACTTGATTCATCCAGTTTAACAATTACATAGTAAAAAACAAAACACATGAATATCTGGCAGAGGGGAAAACTAAGTATATGAAAAGTTAGCAAAAACGTTTGGAACAAATTTTCACCAAATGATAAAGGGCAGTTACAACCTGTTCACTGTTTTGGATCTTTTGTTAACAGCTGAAAAAAAAAATCAGTAGAGTTGATGACAAAAGTTTTCATTACAACCTGAAAACATGAAATTTGCAGTGGTATACTTTGCTGTACTCCAAACTCAAGAAAACATCCACATCAAAATCACAAATGAAGACAATGTTAACTTGTTTATTTTATCTCAATGGCATTGCTAATGTAGCACAAGATCAAGAGTCAATTGGACCCATTGTTCAGTCCTGCTGAATGTTAACAAGGAGTTAACTGTGGCTTAGAAACTAGTTTCATCATCCTGTTTTGGCTCACAGTCCATGAGTCAAAAACAATAAACCAAAAGCTCTAACAACAACCCAGATTGCCTATCCAGGTCATTCACCAGACTTGGCACTTAATGACTTTTAGCTGGTTCCAAAAATTGATTCTAACAACACAGCATAAAGATTTATGACCAATGAACATATTTAAATCCTAAAACAGACCTTGAGGTACAATGGCAGCATTGTTGGGGTAAGTACAGAACATACCATTTGGAAGCCAGATTCATTTCGATTTGAAACTAGTAACTGCATTTATAAATAAGTCTTAGGCCATAAACCACAGAAAGTGCACAGCAGGGCCAACTTAAATCCTTTTTGGACCAAGGCAGGATATGCATGTATGTATACTAAAGTAAACAGAGTTAGCTGTCTTGCCCAAACACTTGGCCTGATTTTGTCTTAACTCTTCATTTCCCATTAGCTAGCATCCCAAGTCTTAGTTAGATGACTAAAAGAAACACTGACAAACTGGAAAAACAAAATATTTGCTCCATCTTTTCATTTTAGTATCATGACTACAGAAATCTTGAGACAGATGACATATAGACAATCCACTGTGAGCACCAGAGGGCTGCCCTGAACCCGGGTTACAATCACTGATTGATATATGCTCCCCACAGATGCCCTCAGACTAGGCACACCCTCTTCACTAAAGAAAGACTAAAAGCCTTCTTCACCTAAGTCAAAAAGTATACAGCTTTAAAACCAAACTATTACACTGCTAAAGGGGATCCTGACCTAACTGAATGATACAAACTATCCTCTAGACTAGACTCTAGAAGCATCTAGAACCACAGCAATAAAAAACTATTATTCAAAATACTCTAGGTCAAGTTCATATTTTCATAGATTGCCATGTTCTCCGTGTTTTCTAAAATCTTGGAGAGAACAGAGGATAATTACTTAACAAAAATCCTGTTGCCAACCAGGCGCAGTGGCTCATGCCTGTAATCCCATCACTTTTGGAGTCTGAAGTGGGCAGATCACTTGAGGCAAGGAGCTCCAGGCCAGACTGACCCACACAGTGAAACCCATCTCACAAAAAATACAAAACTAGCCAGGTGCAGTGGTGGGCAGCTGTAATCTCAGCTACCGGGGAGGCTGAGGCAGGAGAATCGCTTGAATCCAAGAGGTGGAAGTTGAAGTGAGCCAAGAATGTACCACTGCACTCCAGCCTGGGTGATATAGTGAGACCGTGTCACATACAAAAAATTCTGCTGCCTACTAGTTTATTATAACAGTATACAAAAGACCAAACAAAGGATTATGTAGTTTATTTTAGAGAAATAACTTTATTTAAAGGCATGTGACAGATAAACCTATGTTCACTTTCTCATTCCTGTGTTGCTTTTATTCTTCTGTGTAATTTGGGGAAGTCAGTGCTGAATTACCCAACAGAAGAAGATGAAGCACGCTATTGGGGAGGAAAACACTCTTTCTCTACTCTCTTAGGTTCAGTGGCTGGGGTCCCTGAATCTAACTGACAGATAAAAGATTAACACGAGGGGGGAAAAAACAGTTATCTATGCATGCAATGTGCATGCACAAAGGATAACTCAGTATTGAGTAACTCAAAGAAGTGATTAAAATGTGGGCTTACACACCATCTTAACAAAAGGTGATAAAGTACTGGGAAAAAGCTAGACAAATGAAAACGAGTTCTGGGCTTTGAGGGAGGGATAAACAGTGGGAAGATAACTAGAAATGCATTTTTAAAAAGCGGGATTCTTTAGTCTAAGGAACACTTTCAGAAATATAAAGGTATATTCTGCTTTTAGACAGAAAGGTGGAAGGCAGAAAGCTAAATGCCTTCAGCTTAAAACAACACATATACTAAAGTGGGATATTCTGGGATGGCATGCTCTGGTCCCCCCTTCTACATGCTTAGAAAACCAACAAAAATGAGGTACCAAAAGAAGAGTATTTTTTTTTTAAGGCATCTGATGTAGTTTTTGAAGATGTGAGTAACAATGAGAATTCTTGTTGGACTTCTTTCCATTAGTTTGCATTTCAGTATTGTCATTTTCCATTTTGCCAGGAAGAGAAAAGAGATGCCATAACCTTTGCAGTGCACTGGGCTTCTAAGAAACTTAATCAAACCCTGTCGGATCATCTTGGAATATGATAGTTTCAGAATATTAATGAAAGTCATAATGACTATGATTTACTTTCGCAATGTATCACTAGAATCAAGATGTCTACATAGAAATTTTGAAAGTTAAGAGACCACAACACTGTCATCTTCTTGGTCAATACATAAACCAGGCAAAAAAAAAAAAAAATTTCCTTTGAAATCTCATGAAGGAAAGCAGTAAGGAGTCTTCTACCCTTCAAGTAGCAAGATGTACTCCGCCTGAACAAAGAAAAAACAGTCATGAAGAAAAAACAAGTTGGCTAACTGCCGTCCTCTCGTTGGCAAGATGCCACCGTCAGTTGGAAAAGCATTGAACCAAAACACTCACAAATGTCTTTATCTGCAATCCTTTTTAATGTTGTGTACATCTCTAACTTAAGTAGACAATAAATTTTAAAAACAAAATGTCATAAATTTCTCAGAATTAGAAGTAAAACACTATTACAAGAACATTTTTTGTAAAAGAATACAAAGGAGGAGACATGACTAAATAAGAGGAAAAAATGTTAAATACAAATTTACAACTTGATTATAGAAATGGAGACTCACACTTACGGAAAGCTTTCCATGGAACTCTAGTTCTGAACAGAGAATACAATCCGTTACCTCTTATTTTATCACTGGTGAAGAAAGAAACCGAATAGCAGGCAGGTGCAGCTAAACATGGCCTGGAAACACAAAGGAAGCTCAAGAGTAGGATTTAATTTGAGGGTCAGATTTTTTAATATAAAAGAGCTAATAATGAATTACCTTGAAGGGAGACTTAATTATGATTCTCCCCAATACTGGGTGGGAGGGGAGGTAATCAAAGTAATTAATTTTTAGTGCTATTTTGGTACTCCTACTACTGAAAAATTTAGAAGTACAAATGCCATTCCATCTGCTGTGGTGGATACAAAAAAGCTTTTTTTTTTTCAAGCAAGAAAGTTTTATTATTAAAAAAGAAGAAAAAAAATTCTATGATCTTTTTTAAAAGATAAACAAATGATCACCCCAAAAAGAGGTATAGAGAGCCCACGAGTAATAAGTAAGTGCTTCACTCTAGAACTCAGTCTGTTAAGTTGGTGAATAGAATCACTGACCAGCAGGAGAGAAAAGTCTACTGCACCCTCACAGCCCTTGCTGGCAGTACCACCCGTCTTTCAGCTGACTTATGCTCTCTCTTTTTGTCTCCAAATATTATTAAACTCTCACCGCTAATATTATACTTTTAAAAAGAAAAAAGACTTCTGGAGAAAAACTGCGAATGGTGTATCTCTACAAAAATCCAACTACAATGCCTTGCAGCTGTTTAAAAAAAATTAGTAAATATGATTTCATACACAATCCAGATAAATTTGTTAAAAGTGTTTAAGTGGTACGATTGTGGGTGGAGTTTCTTTCCTTTTTTTCCACATTTTTGAATTCCCTAAGTTTAACTTATAATATATATTTTTATAATCACAAATAATATCTTTTATAATCATCATCATAACTTAACAATGAAGTGGGATATACAACGGCGATGAACAGTATGAGCTTTGGTACATTACTTGGAATCAAAAGATAGCTCCTGAAATTCAAATTACTTTCTATCTCTAATTCCGGATTCCATCATGTATCTCATAAGACTGTGGTAAGGTTAACACAAGATAACATATAAAAAAGTGTTTTTGCAAAGTGCTTGGCAAAGTGGGAGAACTAGGTAATGTTAACTAATAGCTTTACTGCTACTATAGTTGTGCGTTTGTCACCTGATTATACGCCAAAATTAGCAGTTTAAGGTTAGAGTTTTTGTTGCTCCACCTGGAGGTCATAACAGTTTACACTGTTTACACTGAAAAATATGCACAAAGGGGAATTTTAAAAACATGCTGGAGGGAGAGAGATCCAAGATGGTCGCGTAGCAGCAGCTCAGGATTATAGCTCCCAGTGAAAGCGCAGAGAGCAAGTGGATGCCGCAATTGCAGACGAATTTTTGATGCCCACAAACTGGGAGATTCCCGGCGAAGGAGCCACACAGGTCGCCAGCGCGACTCTTTTGGCCGGTGCGGCGCTTCTCGGTGCGGAGTGTACAGGACTGGATGCCCTTTTAGTCGGGCTCGGCCGGTCCCATCCCCACAAGGAGAACAGCAATTGGAAGCACTGAGGACTGAGAACAAGCACAGCTGAACCCGGGAAGGCCCAGCTCTGTGGGGAAGGGGCGCCCCCC
>CAUYQU010046383.1:0-11557 GCA_963574635.1 Cheracebus regulus | reverse complement strand
TCATCTTCCAGTACATCTATCAAGCATAGATTAGGTCTTTTCACATAATCCCATATTTCTTGGAGACATTGTTCATTTCTTTTCATGCTTTTTTCTCTTTTCATGCCTTCCATTTTATTTCATTGAATTGATCTTCAATCTCTGATATCCTTTCTTCTTCTTGATTAATTTGGCTATTGAAACTTGTGTATGCTTTGCGAAGTTCTTGTGCTGTGTTTTTCAGCTCCATCAAGTTGTTTATGTTCTTCTCTAAGCTGTTTATTCTAGCTAGCATTTTATCTCTTTTTCAGGTTTTTTAGTTTCTTCGTATTGTGTTAGAACATGTTCCTTTAGCTCAGAGAAGTTTGTTATTGCCCACCTTCTGATGCCTGCTTCTGTCAATTTGTCAAATTCGTTCTCCATCCTATTTTGTTCCCTTGCTGGTGAGGAGTTGTGATCCTGTGGTGGGGGACAGGTGTTCTGGTTTTTGATGGTTTCATCATTTTTGCACTGGTTTCTTCCCATTTTCTTGGCCAGGTTTAGCTTATGGGATACAACTTACTGAGCTTTGGTCTAGACTAATGATATTTGATGATTTGAATATTATCTTTGCTACTTAGTAACACTGATATCTTGGGGAAATTATTTTGAGTTGCCATTTTCACATTTCATAGTGGAAATATCTCTATATTATAGCTCTGTTTTGATAATGAAGCTAGATGGGAATAAATGAAATAAAATACAAAGTTTCTAGCACTCGTAGGTTCTTACAGTAACATTCTCTTCTTTACGTTTGTGTTTTGAATGAGAGAGCTAAGTCTCAGAAGTTAAGTGATCTGCCCAGGACTGCACATTTGTCAGTGGTACACCTGACACTTTCAATTCAAGTCATTTTAGCATTCAGTGGGCTTCTACCAGGCTGCCTTTTTTTCAAATGATAACTGTTTACAATAATCTCTTCCCCAGTCCTGGGCCTTTCTCAGATGTAACTTGTGCAGCTCATTGCTTCCACTCCCTGTCTTCATCACTCAGTTCTTAGTGTTCTAAAGTAAACATTTTTTGTTGTGTTGTTTTAAAAAATCCAAATGGTTATCACAAAACATAGAGACAAAGCCTTGCTAATTCAACTGTTATTCCCCTATGCTTCTACTTAATAGAGACCACCAGGTTTCTTAGAGTGGAAAAATTTATTTATGTTAACTTACTTGTTGTACTTTTTGTTTCATATTAGATGATGATTCTCCTCTAGATTTATAATGGAGAACTGACAGTGGAAATTTTGAGATAGTTAAGATAATCTTATTATAATACAATATAAAGTGGCACATTATATTAAAAAATGCTAGCTCAATTTGTCAGCAATCTTTTTAATAAAATATGAAAAACCAGCCGGTTACATCTAGAATGCAGATAGCAATCAAATGAGACTAAAATGAATAGTCTAGGGTTGAATAAATTCTAGCTCCCATCTACCCAAATCAGGATTTAAAATGGCGTTATTGCTGAAACCTCTTTCTGATGAATCCATTTTCAGAGATGAATAATAATGGTTGGTAATTATAGCATGAAACTGAAATAATGCAGCTGAACTAGTCTTGGAAGAATGAAATGTTAGTAAACATTCCATTAGTAGGATATTTCCCCTAATTTCCTCCCTTTCTCCTTTCTTTATTTCAAACTGTTTCCCTGAAAGCTAGGAGACTACTAGGAAACCTATCAGAAATGAGTTGACCAAGGCTAGCTTGTCAAAAAATTTGATTTTAATTGTAGTTAATCCAAATACAGATAGGAATCCTAAAACATGGATTTTCACAATGAAAGGTATTACATGAACAGTATGCTCTGTGGTCTGATATTGGGGAATTCTAGTTTAAACAAAGTTAAATGTAGATCTTTCTAAAACCTTTTTTGTATTTCCTTTCTTAAAAACATTTAATTTTTAATGAATACATAATACTTCTCCATATTAATAGGATATGTGTGATATTGAGACAGCCAAGTGGGAAGAGGTACCTGGAAAAACTCAAACCGACCTGCACACTGGGGTGCAGCCTTGGGAGGTTTGCACTGTTTACAGCAGGGAGACTGGCCCTTCCTCTTCCTGGGTGGAAGCAAGGATTCAAGCTGCAAGGCAGAAAGCATATACCATGCATATATTTTTTATTTCAGCCAGTTGAGTTTCATGAGTAATGAGGTTTTGTGTGCTATTGTTGAAGGACTCACAGATTGAATCCAGCTTCTACCCAGGAAGAGAAGGGGCCCAGATCAACCCTGCTGCAACCAGTGCAAACTTCTGTGGCTCCACCCCAGTGAGCATTCCTCCCAGTGCATAGGCCGGCTAGAGTTTTGCCAGGCAGCTCTTCCCATCTGGCTCCCTATCTGCTCACAACAGGATTTTTTTTCAGCCCTACTTGAACCCCAGACATTTTTCCTGTCTTTATATGGTTTCCTCATCTAATTATTAGATGGAGGCTAGAGTTCAAGTTAGATAACTAGACTTAAATATAAAGTTAGGCATCATA
Organism: Cheracebus regulus; assembly: GCA_963574635.1. Lineage (NCBI taxonomy): Eukaryota > Metazoa > Chordata > Mammalia > Primates > Pitheciidae > Cheracebus > Cheracebus regulus. The sequence goes on along the minus strand of CAUYQU010046383.1, from coordinate 9,056 downwards.
AGCATAGATAGTATATTTAAATCTCTAACATGGCATGACATTAGCAGGGGAGTGTTGACAGAGAGGACTAAGACATTGAACCCTGTGGGACTCCCACGTTGAGTCTGAGACAAGAGGTGGAACCAGCAGAGAAGACAGAAATGCAATTATTTTGGCTACTTAATGTTTTTCATATTTTACCCTTAAGTTACATTGATAAACACTTTATTCTAAATAATTATTTATAAAAATACTTTGTTCTGAATGATTATTCAGAAATTTTAGGTAGTCTATAGAATCTTATATTTACATGTATAATTTACCATATGGCCAGCAATATAAGTCGTCTTTCATATTATTTATAATTTTAGATGAGAAAAAGGCAGAAATTGTCTCTACAATAAATAGTAAATTAAAGGCATGTCATCATTAATCTAGTTTTGTTTCTTCTTTTCAGTTTTGCATTATAGCTATTCCTAAGGAAGCAAATCCGTAATGTGATCCGAGGATCACATTCACTTGCATCAGAATTACCTGCAATTGCTTGGTAAGCATGCTACATACTGAAATCTATCTTAGATTTAGAAGATCCATGAATTTTCAATTTTATCATGATCTTCAACTGGTTCTTAGGTACTTTCAAGTTGGAGTACTTGTGCTTCATTCTGCCAGTGGTTCTGAATTTTCATGGTGCACTAAAATCACTTGGGACTTTAAAAAAAGTACCGATGCTTATCCTTTATCCATAGCGATTTTGATTTAATTGATTTGGATTGAGGCCTGTTTGCCTGCATTTGCAGGCCTTTCAAGCAATTCTAATGTGCAGTCAGGATTGAAAACCACTGTGTTATAGTGGAGTATGAGGACATGTAAATGGGTGCAAATCCCTCAGGTTATCAAGGAAATCTGGATGGTAGCTGAGTGCAGAGAAAGCGAGTGAAAGAAAACCTGGCTATTTTCATAGATCAAGTACTTAATAGATCAAATACAGAAAGTTAGACTTGTATGGGATAATTTGTTATACAAAGTAAATGTTAAGAATGACAGCTGAGGTAAAAAGATGCTATCATCTCAAATGATCTCAAAGGTTTCTGTACATGAGCTTTAAACCTGGAACTTCAGTGGATGCTAGTTTTACTGATCTTAAGGTGGGATTTGCTTTTTTTACCCTACTTTGTAATATCTGCTATGTGAATGGCTTGGGCCTTAGAGATTTCTTTTTAATACCAGAGAGCATTGTGCTGTACGCATCCTGGTTAAGACAGAGGCAAATGTATACAGATATAGTGAATGAACAAATTTCTCTTTACTACTACCTGTGATGCTGTGGCTTCTTCCTGTTATATAGTATTTCCTTTGACTAAATGGTGATGTATAGTATTAAAATATTGCTAATAATATCTTACTGACCCACTTCCTGGCATAGACCATCATAGTGTTTTGAGACATACAACTTTAAGGAGGAATGTATTCTTTCAATGTCAGACATTTCCTTAAAACGTATTGGGGATTTGTTGTAATGGAGTATGGAAGACACACATACACATAAATGACTGTCATGAAAGAAGTTTGTACTTGCAGATTGCTAGAAACGGAAGGCAGGGCATGCTATGCAGGATCACATGGTGAAGCACAGGGGCCAATCAAATGTCAGAAGGAGTCAGGGGAAAATGTGGGCGAGAGTCTTTACTGTGGTTTCCACAGCATAGGCAAGACAGGATAAGCAGACTTAATATTGGCTGATTCAAATAATTTAATCAGGTTGTCCCTAGTTGTCTGGTGCCTGGCCTTTGGGTGATTGGGGGTGGGGGATAGTGGCTTGGAGTATAAGAGCTAGATAAGGAGGTTGTTGGAGTTTTAGATTTGGTTTAGGCAGGAAAGGTGTACTTGAGGTAACTCCTTTGCTATCTCTAGGAATTGGCTGTCTCTGGAAGGGGCAGTGTCTCCTGGATCAGCAACACCTCAGATATAAAATTATCAGAAAATGCAAAACATAAAAACTATAATTAACACAGATAGAAGCTCAGTTGCCCCATACAGGTTTCCAGGGTACCACCAAAGAGCCCAGCCCCTTTCATTCAAACCTCAGTCATGGCCCCATGAAGGACCAGCCCATCCACACACTGTACCTGCATTTGGTTTATGGTGGTGTGAGCTGATCTCCAGTTGTATTCAGGGGATCTTTTGGGGTCAAGTAGGTTTCATTTTCAGCCCTTGAAAGCAAAGTATTTATTTTGCTTCCCTCCTGGACCATGAGAATATTGTAAAATGGCTATCTGGGCAATTGTGGGGGCAGACTCCTTCATATCTGCTGGGTAGATTCTCTTTATAAATATTTTAAATAGAAGACTTTTTAATACATCCTTTTTTTTTTAGAAAATAGAGTTTGAATGACTTCAAGGATTCATGAAAAGTATGTTTACTTACTGTGAAATAAACAACAATACTTTACTGTATCATCTGGGTGAGTCACTTCCCCAGTATCATTTGTGTGACTTCAAATTTTCTCCTTAAAAGACGAGAAAATAAAATCCAAGTTAATTTTTTGGGTCTCTCTCACACATACACACACACCCTCTTCCTTTTTAAAATTTTGAGATAATTGTTGATTGACATGTGGTTGTAAGAAATAACATGGAGAGATCCTTTACCCAGATTTCCCCAATGGTAGCATCTTCCAAAACTATAGTACAATAACACGATTAGGATATTAACATTGATACAGTCAAGATACAGAACATTTTTCTCACCAGGGGATTCCTTATGTGCTTTTTTTATAATCACATCCATCTCCGCTCTCACCCCAACCCCTCCTTTTTCAAGAGTGGACTCATAAGTTTCAGTAAGTGGAATCACAAGTTTCAGTAAGTGGAATCACGCAGCCTGTATGCTTTTGGTATTGGAGTTTTTACTAGCATAATCCTCTGAAGATTCATCCAGAACTGTGTATCCATAGTTTTGTGTTGCTGAGTACTATCCCACAGGTATGGATAGACCACAATTAGTTTATCTATTAAAAGACATTTGGGTTGTTTACAGTTTGGGGCTGTTGTGGGTAAGCTGTTATAAATATTTGTGTACAAGTCTTTGTGTGAAGACTTTTTTTTAGATAGATGCCCAGGAGTGCAATTTTGGGACTGTATAATAATACTATGGGAACCTAAAAGTTACAGGAAAGTTGATCAACATGGAGGCCATTGTAAGAGCTGTTTTGGTGGAGATTTGGAGACAGAAACCTGATTGGATCAGTTCAGGAAAGATTAGAAAGAGGAATTGCAGGCAGTTAATAGAGTAACTCTTTTGAATGGTTTTGCTGAAAGAAAGCTTAGAAATGGGAAGTAATTGGAGAGGTCTAAAAGAAATAGAAGCAAGTTGATATGCTAATGCAAAGGGTGAATAAGAAGGAACAAATCATGTTGGAGATAAAGGGGATATAGAGCTTTGGGGAAGAATGCTGGTTTTTTAATCAATGAGTGAAAATAGAATGCAGTGCCAAAGTAGAGGCTCAGCATTAGGAAATGAACACTTTATAGTAAGGGGAGATGTTGGAAACTTTTTCTCGTAATGTTGGTTAGTTAATTTCCTCCACTTTGTTTTCTCTGTTCTTTTTTGAACTATTAGGCAAACATATCTCCTTTGTTGATCTTTTAACCCCCTATTTTTTCCTCCTATACTTCTTTTTAATCTTATTTTTTGCTAGAGTTTTCTCACTTGGGCAATAAGAATAGTCAGATCACAAAGTATTATAAAGGCCTTTTGTTATTGTAATATATATGTGTTAGCTTTTGGCAACAAGCTGTAATAAGCAAAAAGTCTCAGGCATAAAATAAATATTTCCTTTCCTTTTTGTTTTATATCTCTGTTGGGAAATCAAGTATATGAATGGATTAATTACCTTAATCCAATAACCCTAACACTGTGTAATATTTTAAGAGAATAAAAGACTATTTTTATTTCCTTATAGTATTGTAAATATTAAAAGAATTGCTTATACCAGAGAGAAAAAAATATATTGCTTTTAAATTTAATCATTTGAATTTATCTTTTAAAATAAAATTATCATTTTGGGGGAATATATGTCTATGATAAAAAAAATTCCAAAGGTATAAAGAGTATAGAGCAAAAAGCAAGATAGCCTCCTAAGCCTATCCTCCAGCTAGCAAGTTTCTTTCTCTAGAGGCAATTAAGGTTATTATTTCTTATTAATTGCCCTAATTTTTAATTGCAGAGTTAGTTAAGCTATCATGCCATAGTTCCAACTTTTAAAATATAAATCTAGATAAATGGAATGAAAAAAGAGAGCATACTCTATTAGGAAATGCTTTGTAGATTTAATAATGATCATTAAACTAAAAATGAACAAGCCCTTGGTACTTAATGGAAAATATTCATTTCATGATTGATTATTAGTTGTTAGTCATATTTTCTTGATGTTATTATCTTCTAGGCTATAAAAAGATATTGCCTGATAATGTGTTAGAATCTATGCATTTTTATATGTAAAAAGACAAGAACTTAAAACTTGTTACTTTCACAATAAATTATTACAGTATTCCTAATAGGAAAAGATAAATTCCTTAAAGAAATTTATTCCTTTGATTTTTTTATGCAAGTAAGAGAGCTGCAGCAAAATGGATAAACTTCTCTAAGTCATTTTTGTTCATATGGCTCTGTTTATTTTTAAAGCATTTTTTTTTAGTGTTAAAGGAAAATATTATTTATGACACTTGTTAAAGGTAGACTGTTTGAAGGGGCCATAGGTGTAGGGGTCACTGCAAGGGGCTCTTGCAGTGGTTGTCGGGGAGAGAGATTGAACTTAACTCCAACAATCGGAGATTTATAACCAAATATCAGGGTGGAGGTCAGTGGATGGAAAATGACTAAAAAGAAACATCAAGATAAGAGATTTCTGGCTAAACTAATTGGAAAGAATTATTGCTAAAGGGAGGCCAGGATAATAAGATATCGAGGGTGGTCAAATACCAAGAGTGGGGGATTTTTGCTAAACTGGGGAAATTTTTGCTAAACTAACTTAGTAAGATTCTTCTCAAACTAGATTCTACAAAGATAGAAAGGGAAGCCCAAGGTCCGGCCCAGTCAAAAAAGATTCAGAAGCCTGACTAAAGATTTGGATGAAAGGGAGTCTTTGTCAGTGGCAAGTAGCTGAAATTTATAAAAATTATATAATCAAAAAGTCTAAATAAATTTTTCTCTGGGTGAAGATTGCCCAATAGCTCAATAAGATTTCCAGATCTGTTGGTTCTTCAAGGAAATTCGAAGTATTGTTACTGTGATCTAAGAGGAATGGATGTTTCATACTAAGCAATACATGCTTATGATAGCTTAAGTTAGACTATTAAACACGTTTCATATTTAGCCTTCAGTAGGCTAGGCTGAATAACATAATACAGAAGAGGAGTCAGGTTCATTGACTTTTACCTGATTTGATAGAAACAAAATCATCATGAATGATACAATTATTCCTACAACCAAATAGTGTGAATTTCTTACCTCTAAAATAGTAATTTTTCTCATATAAACAAGACTCTCAGGTGAAGAAGGTAAGAAGGAAAATGTGAAAAAAACAAAGTGTCTAGTAGTAGTAAGAATCCTGCTTTCAGTGTATGAACTCACAGCTTGATTGTAGACCTAGTGTAGAAAACACAAACAGTGCAGAAGTGTGCACAGCACTCTTCCTCTGTCCATCTTCTACAAATGGAAGATAGAAAGAATAATTTATAGAACAGGAAGAATAAAATCAAAGAGAGGTCCTGAAATCTCTTTCACTCATATTTTCAGGATTCCTTTCTTTCCAGCGAGTTAAGATTGCTTTAAACTTCTTTGAGAACAGTAATCATCTATTATGGTTTATAAACAACAGAAGTTTATTTATTACAGTTCTAGAAGTCCAAGATGAGGATACCAGCATGATCAGTTTCTTGTGAGTGTCTTCATTTAGGTTACACATTGATATCTTTTTGTTGTATCCTCACACAGTGGAAAGAGGGTTAGAGTGTTCTCTGGGGTCTCTTATAAAGGCACTAATTCCATTCATGAGGTCTCCACCCTTATGATCTAATTACCCCTCAAGGCCCCATTTTCTAATACCATTATATTGGGGTTAGTATTTCAATGTATAAATTTATTTTTGATACACAAACATTTTGTTTATAACATCTTCCTAGCTCGATGTAGGTTTCTTCAATAAAGAATTATGTCTCTTCATCTTTACAAAGCATGGAGTACTTCCAAGCATTTATTAATAGGACATAGATTAACATCTTGCATTCAGATGCTTAATATAATGTTTCTTAAATGAATGAATTTCTCATGTTTCTGTATTCCCTACAGTGCTAAATGGTGCTGAACACATTGTAGTCACTCAATAAATAGTTGTTAATTGATTGAAATATTAGTAAAACATAAAAACTAAAAGTAGTTAAAAATTACTTATGTTTTGTTGACATGCAATAAAACTATATTCAGGCTTTAAGTATTTTAATGCTTTCAACTGTTGTTTCATCTTTCCATCACAGCTACATTTTTATATAACATTATGGTGCTGTTGTTTGTTTAAATGTATAGAATCCTTAAAAATTCTCCAGCTCCATAGCAATGCCAGAATCTAGAAAATCTGGAGTCATTTATGCTTAATGATGCTCCATGTTTTATGAGGTATTATTAAAAACAAAAGCCTATGATTTCACTGTTTCTGACAATATCATTGAATATAGGGTCTGTCCTTCGATTTTAACATTTCTTCGTAAGTTTAAAAGACAGCAGAAATAATCTCATTGGCAGCTTCAGTCATATGTGACAAAATGGGACATGCAAGTTTTCAATTTCAATATGTTTATTCCAGTGAAACATCACCTCATTCAAAGAATATTAATGATGAGGAAATTACACTGAAGTTCAAGTCTAGTGATCAGAAAAACAGCATTCAGGACTCTATTAGGCATCACATACTCAATGCATAGATGTTAGCTAAAATTAAGAGCCTCTTAAGAGCTAACTCATAGCAAATGCAGTCGAATATTTGCTTTTCCCTCTGAATAAATCATTGGAAGGAGGATTATCAAGTTAAAGAAATCAAAGTATTCAAGTTAAAATGAATAAGTAAGTAAATACTGTTTTCTGAAAAAACATAATTGTATAATATAAAAACATTCTTATTCATTTACTGAAGAATAATAATTATATCTTCTAGCAAACAAAAAAATAAAAATAACATGATGATTTGATTCTAAATGAAGACTTCAGATTCAAGAATGTATAGTTCTCTATATAAGAAGATAAATATAAATAAATACTTTATAATTATTTGATTGAAATTATTGACATTTCTAAAGGGAATGCATGTTTTTACAAAGATCTATTAATAATTCAAACATATCAACTGTTTACTGACTATGCTTTCTAATCCATAATAAATAAATACCAATTTCTTATAATAATTAGTACAGACATCAAAATACACCATTGCACTTAAATCTATCTCTACTACCATCTTAAATGCTTAATTGCTGGATAATACAGTGACAACATTTAAATTAACTGCATAGTTTTGTTATTTTTTCCGTGTTCCAAGCCCCTCACTGTTTACTGGACTTCTCTCTATCTTTAAATTCTTTAAATTGTAAATTTAAAATGTCTAAATTTAAAGGGTAATGCTATGGTTTAAATGACCCCTCCAAAATTCATGTTGAAATATAATTGTGATTGTGATAATATTAAGAGATGGGGCCTTTAAGAGTTCATTAGATCATGAGGACACTATCCTAATGAATGTATTAATGCCATTGTCATTGGAGTAGGTTAGTTATTGGGGGGGTTAAACCCTCTTTTTCTGTCTGTTTCAAGTGCTCATTTGCCCTTCCACCGTGTTATGACAAAGCAAGAAGGTTTTTGACAGATGCCAGTGCCATGCTCTTGGATTTTCCAGCCTCCAGAACCATGAGTTAAATATACTTCTTATCTTTATAAATTAACCAGTCTGTGGTATTCTGTTATAGCAACAGAAAATGGACTAAGACAAGTTCAAAATGACATTATAATTCATAAATATGATGTGAAATAATTAAGCTAGTTAACATATCTACCACCTTCAACATTTAACATGTTTTTGTGGTGAGAACATTTAAAATTTACTCTCAGCAATTGTGAATTGTACAATACTCTATTATTAATCAGGCTGTGATATAGACCTAAAAACCAAACATATTCTTTCTCTTTAACTGAGATTTTTGTAAACCATGATTATAATCCCTTTGTTCATCTTCATCCTACCCTCTAATCTCTACCTACCATTCTAATTTCTGCTTGAGTTCAATTTTTATAGAATCCACCTATAAGCAGGAGCATGCAGTATTTCTTTTCTGAGCCTAACTTATTTCACTTAGCATAATGTTTTTCAATTCTATCCATTTTGTTACAAATGACAGAATTTCCTTCTTTTTAAAGATCAAATTATATTTCATTGTGTAAATATACCACATTTTCTTTATCTATTGTTCTACCAATGGCTACTTGGGCTGATTTTGTAAGGTGGCTATTTTGAAAAGTGCTACAGTGAACATGAGGATGCAGATATCTCTTAAATAAATTGATTTAAAATCTTTTGTATACATACCCAGAATTGGGACTGTTTGATCATACTGTAATTCTATTTTTAGTTGTTTGAAGTACCTTTAAACAGTTCTTCGTAATGGCTGTACTAATTTATAGTCCCACAAATAATGTACAAAAGTTCCCTTTTCTTCTCATCCTTACCAACACTTGTTATCTTTTGTCTTTTTGAAGAAAGCCATTCTGAAAGGTATGCAATTACATCTCATTGTGATTTTAATTTATATTTTCCTACTGATTAGCAATGTTGAGCATTTTTTCATGTATCTGTTGGCCATTTGTATATCTTCTTTTGAGAAATGTCTATTCAGTTCCCTTGCCCATTTAGATAGCATGGGGAGAAATGCCAGATATAGGTGATGGGGAGGAAGGCAGCAAATCACACTGCCATATGTGTACCTATGCAACAATCTTGCATGTTCTTCACATGTACCCCAAAACCTAAAATG